>JAJOOR010008110.1:0-51155 GCA_036250505.1 Solanum acaule
GTCTTTAAATATCGAACTTGATACTCTTTATATATTGTTTACTTGATTTATTAATTATGTTCAATTATGTTGCCCATGACTTGAGAAAATTTGTTTTGTGAATCGGATGGCTCCGAAACTATAGTTTTGCACCACTAAGCTATATGCTTAGCGATAGTTGTTTCTATCGTAGGGAAATGATCGAGTGGATGCATGAAGCGGGCCATTGGAGATGGAATTTTTGAGAGCCTTAAGGAAGATCACATTTGCATTTAGGCATCTATATTTTGTATAAACCTTGGGACTTGTACATGATTTTGGTGTTGTATATTTACATGAAATTTCGATGACTAGTGTGATCATGTCACCATGGGTTGTAAATTAAGTATGGCTATATGTATTGTTCTTTTGGGGTGTGTAAGCTCAAGTATTGCAATATACTAAATTTACTATTTGTTTGGAATATTTTTGTGAAGCATGACGGGCTGATTTCGGTACTCCGAAATGGGTAATATTCGTGTTATTTCATCCTTAAGTGTGAAGATAATATACGCATGAAAAGCTCATCAGTTATTGGCATAAATTATTTTTGGGAGGGTTTTTCCGTCATAAGTTGAAACTCCGTGCCATATCAATTTTGACATCACATAAATGTTTAAATGGACAAGATGCACACCCTTATCTATTTTCAGTTAGCTTAGTATTCAGTATTTTCAGTATCTATATCATGATCAGATTATTTCATTGCTTTATTGCTTTTTTTAGTTATATGTTCTTTCGGCTTTACTCTATCTTGCATGCTCAGTACCTTTCAAGTACTAACGCATACATGCGCTACATCTTCTCGTGATGTAGGTTCAGGTTTTCAGCATACAGATCACGCTTGGATCGATTCCCGATTTTTAGTTTAGCAGCATCAGTGGTGAGTCCTCATTCTTCGAGGACTAGTGACATGTTTATCTTTATCGCTTTTATTCTTTAGTTTCAGTTTTGCTAGACCTAGTTGGGGCATGTCCCAACATTTCTAGTTAGTTTAGAGGCTTTTTTCAGACATAGTTAGATTCAGCTTAGTGTTGAGTTAATATCTTCTTTGTATTAAACTCAACAGTTTTCATATATCTCAGTTATAGTATATGGGTACTCCCCATCTCTTCATATTTATTTATGATTTAGCTTCCTCATCAGTTTATTTTCTTTAGTATGCTCATGATCATGCCAGCAGGGTTAGCTTGGGATCACTTGTGGTCCTAGGTCCCGTGTCCACGTCTCGGGGGTAGCTCAGGGCGTGACACAAACATTTCAAATCATTTTCATGCAAGAACCCTTGATAGAATTCAAAAACAAGCTTTTAGTCACATTTTGGAAACATTGTAAAATCCTTTGAAATTGACTCTAAAATGAAGATGAGTCCCAAATGAAGAGCCACCATACCTCAATTGATGAAAACTCAATGAAATTTGGTGGAAGGGAACCCTAAATTGAAACCCTAGCTCTCCACCTTCTTCTTCCTTGAACTTGAGAGAACTTTAGAGAGAGAAAGAACTTTGGGGTTTAGATTTAGGAATAATGAATTCAAAAACACATCTTAAATGTTTTAATACCTTTAAAATACTTAAAAACACTTAAAATAATAATAACCCAAAGTACCCAAACTACCCCACACTTAGTTGAACCTTTTTTGACAAGTCAAACTTTGGTTTTATTTTCTTTGATTTCGTCAGGAAACAAGTCCGCGACGCGGGGTTGTTCCAACAAGTTTCTAAAAAAATAAATTTCGAGACAATAGAGTCTGCGGTGTCTCCGCAATGCGGAGCCACTTTTTGACCATTGGTGGAGCAGGTCCGCGACGCGGAGCCACTCCCTCCAAGAACAACTTCAAGATGCCTTGGCAGCCTGCTTGGCCAAGGGTTGGGGTACTCCTCGGGGACCCTTAGGGTGGTCCCGGGGAGTCGTATCCAAACTTTTTCACCCTAAAATCATTTATTAAGTCACTAGGGTCACCTCCACTGATTTTAGACTACAAACAACACATAAAAACATGAACAACATACTAGAACACACCAACATGTAAAAGACTAGTTTCTGAACGTCTTGGTCGTACCTTGACGTTTCACTTCCAAACTCTTTAAAATTGACCAAAAAGGCTATTCTTCATTATTTTTAACAAGTTATTAATGCATAGGACCCATATGAGGCTCTACTTTATCCTACTTCATTTTGAGGGGTGTTACACTATCATCCATGGGATGTCTCTCTCAAGTCTGGTATCTCTCACGTCAGCTGAATAGGCCAGGTACCCCATCTTCAGGAGCATAGCCTGAGTGATCTTGGTCTGCTGGGAGGAAGTGGATGTGCCTGGAGCCTGTGAAGATGAAGGAGTCGCAGACATACCTCAAGGCTCGGAGGCCGGAGTAGGCGAACATTCCTCTGCAGGTATCAAATCTAAATCCACCTTTGGGGATGTGTCCACCGAAGCTGCCCTCCTCCTGTCAGCCTCCTCTCTAATATACTCGGCCTCAACACGCCGGATGTTAGTAGAGGAGGACGGGATAACACCAAAATCTCTAGCAGCATCCCGGGGCACTCCAGCACGCCGACACAGCTCCGTGATCAGTTTTGGGAATGGAAACACAGTCTGCCTTTGCTTGTCCCTCATGGCCATCTCCTGCTCAATAAGGAGTCCTAGGTTGATGCTCTTTTGGGATATGATAGGTCCAAGGAAGACTGCCTTAGGATGGCGCATGATGGACTGGTTCTGGGACAGCATTATGGTGCTTCTAATGAAGCCAAACCAGAAACGAACAGCAATACTCAAATCCCTCTTCTCTATGGAGAACCCTGCCTCGATCCACCTCGGGGTAGTATCAGAAATCAGTTGGGCCAACCATCCCTTCAGTTCATGTAAGGATTGAGCAACCTACAATCCATCATAAGGACGTTTCGAATGTAGAGCTCTACCCAAAACATTGTTGATGAGCTCACTGTTGCACCCAACTTCCTTACCTCAGACCATGACTGACTTAACTGGTCTGAACTCGATGATCTTCTTCTTACTCTTCGACACTAAATCACCATAAGATGTATAGAACTCCCAAACCCATAAAGGAACATAGGGGCCTCGGGGCCTGGTGAACTGCTTGAATCTGTGGAAGTGAAGGGTGTCCCTCACATATGAGTACTTGCCTTCCAGGCCTTCAGTCGATAGTAGCTTTTCCTCCAGAATCTTGCGCAATCCATTCCCTTTTAATCTGTTGAGAAGCCTAAGAGGAGGGACGACTTGTGGCACAGGAGCCACATGAGGTGCCGAACCTGGCACTGAGTCTGCGATGAGTCCACAATTTGGACTCATTTAAGGCTTTATTTTAATAGAATTAGTGTCCTAATATGCATATTTTATCTCAATAACTGATGTAAATCCTTAAGTTTCAGGTATTTGGAGTTTGAGACAAAGCATGGACGCTACTTGGAAAAAAGGAACAAGACGGCTGAAAAGATGAAGAAAAGCAGGCTTGAGGATCGCTTAATGCATTAGGTGATTCGCCAAATAGCCTTAACCTCGTCCAAAGTTCCAATGTGTTGAGCCGTGAAGGATAAGATCAAGTCGGCGATGAAAAGGGGCAGTCGATGTGTCGCCGAACAGTTTCACGAAGCAGTATTATATCTCCTAATGATCTAGAACGTGAAGATACTGAAGGCAAAAGCTTAAAGGCAATGAAGCAGACAAAAGGGCGGATCACCAAGTGCTTCGACAATCCCGACTAACTGCGCCGAATGATCCTTTGGAGCACAAATTTTCAAAAACCATAAATGCTCATTTATTTCTGTAGCTTAGTATCAAGTTGTAGAGAAAATTTTCAGTTTTTAGTTCTTATAGTTTTTTTGAGACATTGTTATTGAGTTTGAAGGTTTTGAAGGTTTTCAACTCCAAAAAATTGGAAGTGGGTATCCAAGAATCTTTATTCTAGACTCGTTTGAAGTGAATATAAATCATACCCAGTTGATGTTCCTTCGATTTGGTATCATTTTCTTCTATTTTCCTATGTCTAGCTAAAAGCCCAATTCTTGGGGTGTGATTTTGTGAATATGGATTAAATTCCCTATTGGGTGTTGCTTATTAATGGTGTATTCGCTGTTTAAAAGTGATTTTGTTTAGTAGTTGTGTTTGAACTTAATGAGATTCTAGTTGCAAATACAATTTCATCTTAGTGTTTTTGGCTTGCTTGAGAGAGAGGTTTTAAAACTAAGACTACTAAATCGATAGCCGGTGGTTATTGGGTCGTCGTGGGTTCAGCTCGAGAGAGTGAATCCTAAGCCCTCTTCCACACTTTCAGCTCGAGAGAGTGAATGGGATAAGGTGGAGGCTGTGCTTAAATACGGCAACTCGGTGTTCGAGTGAAACCTAGTTGATTCGGGGTAAGTTGCTCAAGAGAGAATTTACCCCACTAAAGTCTAGCCTAGTTACAAATATTCAGTGATGTACCATCAATAGCATCTACTCAATAGTGTTTTTATCCCATATTCCTATCACATCCCAAGAATCCCGTCGCCCTATATTCATATCTTTGTGTTTTCGTTGTTTTAGTTTTTAATTTACTACAAACCCCCCTTGATAATTGACATTCGTGTCAACCCCCTGATTTATCATGTTTTTACTTGATAATGTTTTAGCTATGGTCAACTCTAGCGTATTAACACTTAATTCTTAATTCTCAGAAATCGCTCCTTTGGGAATCGACCCCAACCCATTCGGTTGGGATATATTACTATTGTATGATCGTAGACACTTGAATCGAAAGTTCTGTTTTGATTACGCAAACATCAAAATGGCATTGCTGCCGAGGAGTGGTATTACTTGAGAATTTCGAGTTGAGTTGAATTTCGCTTTTGTTAGTCGTAGTTCTACTTACTTAATTTTTAGTTTAGTTTTTTTGGTTTGAGCTTCAAACCACCGGAGGTGAGTAGGTCGAGCAGTACTCACGAGCAAATGGAGTTTCCTCTATTGGAAGTAATGCTGTTAAGGGATCGCATCCTAACCTTCAAACAATTGGAAGGTGAATGGATCCATGAAACATGGGCAAGGTTTAAAGAACTGATAACTCAATGTCCAACTCATGAAATTCTAGATATAGTCCTCCTTGACTGCTTCTAAAGAAGTCTTGGTCCCGAAAACAAGGTGTTGGCAGATCAACTCATTCTAGGTGGCATTGCAAAACAACCATATGTGATAGCAGTCCAACTACTTGATCACATGGCTGAGAAAAACCAAGAAGTAGAAAAGGACTTCATGATGGCCGCACTAATGACTCAGATGGATGAGTTGGCCAAAAAGGCTAGAGAGCTTGACGTCCAGTGCATCAAGAAAGGACGCTATCTCTCTCATCATGAGCGAAGAATATCAAAGAATAAGGGGGACGGACAAACTGAAGCAATGCTCACGTTCTTTCTCCGAAAAGCCAATACACAGGACATGGTATTGGAGGAACTCAGGGAGAATGTATTGTTGTTTAACAATATGTCAACCTTGCATGCCATGCTCATCCAGCTACTAGGGTCCCAAATGGACCAAATGTTAAATAAGCGCTATAAAGATCCAAAAAAAGGATTGCCTAATGAAATTGAGGCAAACCAAACTAGTGGAACTTGAGCAAGGACGTGCGTCGTGCCACGACATTAACTAAAGCGTTGTTTAGGAGGCAACCCAAAACGCTTTATTGCTTTATTGCTTTATTTTTTATTTAGAAATAATAGTGTGTTGATTGTGCAGGTTTGAGTGTGGAAATTGTTTGAAAGATGCAGGATTGGCTAACAAATGATCTAGTGGGTGCATCGTCGAAGAAGTCGGTGTGCCTGAGTTGATCCGTCGTTTGGCTTAACACAATTTTAACTTGGAGCCTATAAAACTCGGTGATCCCAGGAGCAACTTGGCAAATCACCGAGGAGGTCGGCAATCCCGATGTAGACCGCCATTTTGACCTTCACCTTGACTGAAGGTCCTGTAAAACTCGGCGAGGTAAGTGACCACTCGGCATGTCGCCAATTAGATCGGCGAGCATGACTAATGTCGCCGAATGGGCGATAACTGGGGGGTTTTAAATAGGACAAAGGTTTAAAACTGTAAATTCTTTCACTTTTCCTCACTTTTTATTTGCCCAAACTCACACTCCCACTCTAGTCCTATATTTTTGCACTCTTAGAGTATTTTGGTTATTGATTTGTGCTTGGAATTGGAACAATTTACCGCCTAGCACCTCAATTTCGTATTATTCAACATAAATTTTTTATACATAAGGCCAAACTTAAGGTTACAGGTGGAAACAGGCCACCCCAAACAAAGAGAAAGATGATTGTCACCAATGTAGAGGCAACTACATCCAAAGGCAAATCTACCAAACATTCCACATCTAGTGGGAAGGAGGATAAATGAAAGGGCAAGGAAGCTTGGGGAGTCTATGCATTTTCTTGTCGGAAGCCCATTTCAATTATTCCACGAAACCCTGATATTCCTTCATGGGCCCAGGGATTCTGCAGGGCGATGCATGTCTTTCTGGCAAACTCACACTCAACAGAACTTGGTGAATCTGGCAATGTTGTTCCTCCTAAGGTGACCTCGGGCATTGATACCCAGAAAGACAGAGCGACTGTGTAGACAGGATCCCCTCTTTACCTCCCTCTCTGTTTTTCTTTATTTCACTGTTGGATAATTTTTATTTGCATTTGAAGAGAAATGTTTTTACATTTGTGGTGGGGTGAGGCCCACCTTTGTGTGCTGATTATAACTCTTGTTTAGTTTATATATTGGGTCTTTTGCCTAAATTGTGTTGACACTGCTTTTTGTGGAAGGATTGAGCTTGTGGCTCCTTGCTTTTAATTGAAAATGATTTTTGCATCTTCCAAAATTTTATTGGCACCTCTTGTATGTGTTGAAAGTGGTTGTTCTATGGCATATTTGAGTATCGGTTTTGATCACTACTGATGACTTGAATAGTGCTCATAATCAAACAAAAATGAATGTGCAACTATGATGAGGCCAAATGAAGTTGCATAGATAATATGTGAACTCTTTGAATCTCGTTGTGACTAGCCAATTATAAAATTGAGTCTCTTGTATTGATCGTTGCACACTAGTGAAAGTGTGAGTCTTGTTTGACTTTGCTGTCGATGCCTTGTGTGATGAGCTTACTATGAACTATGCATTATAACACATAGAATTTACCATGTTGGTCCGGTCGACTAAGTAAGGCTATATCTTGATATGATCTTAGGCAATTTGAACAGTGTTAAACAACTTGACATATACCTCTTTTGTGACCTACCTTGTGAGCATGTGTGAATCTCTTTTGAACACCCCTTGAGCCTTATCCTTCTCTGGACGAAACTTGATGAAAACATGACTTTTCTTAAATCCACTACCCATAATCCTCTAGATTTATGGTTCATTGAATAAGCCAACTTAGGCCAAAAGCCTAAGTTGGGGGTGTGCTGAAAAGGGAAGGCAAGTCAAGAAGTGCAAGAAAAGTCTCATGTAACCCATGGTTTTGAGAAAAATAAAACTTCTCCATATAAAAAAAAAGGGGAAAGAAAAGAATGAAAAAGTTGTGGAATAAAGTACAAAAGAAATGGGGTTTCCGAACAATCCATGGAAAGTGAATAATGGAATGACTTATGAGCACTAAAGAAAATGTTGAAAGAAGAGGAAAGGAAGTGTTGTGAGCACCACATCTCATGAGGATGCAAGTCACTGAGCCTAAATGACCATACTTTGCACTCAGCCCCATTACAAGCCTTGAAAAGACCTTTTTGATCTTGAGTGAGATGAAACAATTGTCTATTGGAAATTACAGGCAAACCTATGGGTGAAAGCATCCATTATGTTCATCTTTGTGAGTGTGAGTGTTGCATTTGATTCCGGAGCTTAAAATGTTTGAATCATTGTGTGAATATGGAATCATTCTTTGTGTGAGGGCATTTGAACACTTTAGTTGAGCTTGAACTTGCATTAGAAGCAAGTATAGTGAGCTTGAGTTTCTTTGATAATGGTGTGTCACAACTTGAAACCTTGAGTGCACATTTGATCTTCACATGGGTAAATTGAGTCATGTGTGTGCATTCATAATTAAGTCTTGTGTAGCACTATTTGAGACATCCTTTTTGAACAGCCGAACTTGAGTTTTACTTGAGGACAAGCAAAATTTTAATTTGGGGGTGTTGATGAATCCACAATTTGGACTCATTTAGGGCTTTATTTAAATAGAATTAGTGTCCACAAATGCATATTTTCTCTCAATAACTTATGTAAATCCTTAAGTTTCAGATATTTGGTGTTTGAGACAGCATGGACACTACTTGGAAAAAAGGAACAAGACGGCTGAAAAGACGAAGAAAAGCAGGCATGAGGATCGCCTAATGCATTAAGCAAGTCACCGAATGGCCTTAACCTCGCCCAAAGTTCCAGTGTGCTGAGCCCTGAAGGAAAACATCAAGTCGGCGATGAAAAGGAGTAGGCGACGTGTCGGCGAACAGTTCTACGAAGTAGTACTATATCGCCCAACTAACTGCCCCAAGTGATCCTTCGCAGCACAAATTTTTGAAAACTATAAATACTCATTTAATTCTGTAGCTTAGTATCAAGTTGTAGAGAATATTTTCAGTTTTTAGTTCTTAGTGTTTTTGTGAGATATTGTTCTTGAGCTTGAAGGTTTTGAAGGTTTTCAACTCCAAGAAATTGGAACTGGGTATCCAAGAATCTTCATTCTAGACTCGTTTGAAGTGAATATAAATCATACCCAGTTGATGTTGCTTCGATTTGGTATTATTTTCTTCCATTTCTCTTTGTCTAGCTAAAACCCCAATTATTAGGGTGTGATTTTGTGAATATGGGTTAAATTTCCTGTTGGGTGTTGCTTATTGTTGGTATATTCGTTGTATAAATGTGATTTAGTTTAGTATTTGTTTTTGAACTAAATGAGATTTTAGTTGCAAATACGATTTCATCTTAGTGTTTTTGGCTTGCTCGAGAAAGAGGTTTTAAAACTAAGACTGTTAAACCGATAGCTAGTGGTTATTGCGTCGTCATGGGTTCAGCTCAAGAGAGTGAATCCTGCGCCCTCTCCCACACTTTCAGCTCCACAGAGTGAATGGGCTAAGGCGGAGACTGTGCTTAAATGCGGCAACTCGGTGTTCGAGAGAAACCGAGTTAATTCGGGGTAAGTTGCTCGAGAGATAATTTACCCCCACTAAAGTCTATCCTAGTTACAACTATTCAGCGATCTACTATTAATAGCATCTACACGGTATTGTCTTTTATCCCATATTATTATTACATCCCAAGAATCCCATCTTTCTATATTTGCATCTTTGTATTTTCGCTGTTTTAGTTGTTAATGGACTACAGCCCCCCCCCCCCCTCCCCCGATAATTGACATTCATGTCAACCCCTTGATTTATCATGTTTTTACTTGATAATGTTTTTAGCTATGGTTAACTCGAGCATATTCACACTTAACTATTAATTCTCAGAAACCCCTCCCTTGGGACTCGACCCCAACCCATTCGGTTGGGTTATATTACTATTGTACGATCGGAGACACTTGAATCGGAAGTTGTGTCTTAATTACGCAAACATTACTCTGCTGGTGTAGGAGCTGGAGGGACTCTGGCTAAGTCGGGGTGAGTTCTAGCCCGGATTTCATCCCATCGGGACTGCAAAGGGTGGTCATCCTTAGGCTCAAATAAAGCAGCCTGGGAACCAGTAGTCAACCTATCAGATATGGGCCTCTTGCCCCTGCTCTACCCTCCAGTTGGAGGCTCTTGCTTTCCTCTTTTTGGGGTGGCATGTCAATGTTAGTCCTGACCATGTCTGCAAAACATCGGTAAAAAGTTAGAAATATTTCAATAAAAAGTACAGCAAAAAAATTTGCAGACAGACTCGCTGAACAAATCGGTGAATCACCGATATCGAAGCGAGCAAGGATTAAGCCGCCAAAAGTTACAGTGCAAATGAAGCTATAGGGGTGCAGACAAAGTGTGATCAAGAAGACTTTCGGTGACTCGTCGAGTACCATGGCGACCTCAGGCTTCTCGCTGAAAGTTACAGAACCCAACATCAAATAAACCATGAAACTAAAGGCGAGATGGGAACCTTCGGTGAACCGCCAAGTGGTTCAGCGAGCTTGACTTAGTTCGCGAAACGACCCAACGTGCCTACTTTCAACCCAACAGCTCGAATTCAACCCCGTAACCCCCAAAAACAAAATCAAAGCATGCACAACTCAAATTAAAACAAGACCCTTAACACCCATTACCCCGGGATACTTAGACTTCTCCCGGTTTTGCCAAATTTGGCCATTTGACGTTTTTTGCCTTTAAGAAGGATGTCACCCACTCTATCATTGTGCAAACTACATCATTTGGCACAACTATGGATTACTTAGATTTTACCCGACTAGTCCCAACAACATGCAAGCACTACCCCACAAGATTTAACCAATTTTAAGGCACAAAATTACAATAATTCGATACTGTACACAATACGAGCAAGATTATTAAATTAGAACAGCCATTCAAACAACAATGAAGATCAGAGAGGCCCCGCACACTTCACTTAAGATAAGATCATTGCAAATTAGTACAAAATTCTGAAAATAAACTCGGGGTTCAGAAAACCAACCTTTGATGCCGATTAAATAAAGATTGAAATGCTAGGCGGCAATGTAATCCAAATCTGAGCACAAATCAATGTCTAAAATACTTTTAAAATGCAAAAATATAGAAACTACAGTGCGGATGTGAGTTTGGGAAGTTCAAAAGTGATGGAAAGTGAAAGAGTTTGAAGTTTAAACCTTTGGCCTTTTAAGAAACTGTCCAGTTCTCGCCCATTCAGCGACATTAGTCATGCTCGCCGACCCACTAGGCGACACGCCGAGTGGTCACTTACCTCGCCGAGTTTTACAGGACCTCTAGTAAATGTGGGCATCCAAACTGTGGACTAGATTGTGATCGCTGAAGTGGTCGGCGACTCGCCAATAAATTCCTAGGCTCGCCGAAGTTTACAAACTCGAATGTAAAATTGTCTTAAGCCCAACGGCGTTCTGGGTCGGGGTCGCCGGCCTCTTCGACGATGCGCCGACTTGACCTTTAGCTCATCCACTTGCACTTTTCAACCACTTTCCACACTTCGACCTACACAATCAACACACCATTATTTCACACTTAAAAAGGAAGAAAAATAAAACTTGGGTTGCCTCCCAAGCAGTGCCATAGTTAAAGTCATGGCACGATGCAAGTCCGCCTTCAAACCTCATTCTTGGGGTTAGCCATAGTATCACTAGGAAACCCCCTTGTTGTCTCGGGTTTAGATGAGACGAGATATGACCCATTTGGGTCTCCAACTGTTTGGTCGACACTGAATAGGAGGTGACGGTCTGGCTAAGGGTCGACACGTCTTCTTTCATCTCTTTTAAGATCCTTTTTGACCCCTTAACTTAGTTGAGGATACGAGAAGGCATATCCTCAGATCAGCCACCTTACAAATCCTTTGGCTTTTGGCGCTCGTGGGGAGGCACATATCTATCTTTCTCCCCATCCTTCCAATTGGAGTTTCGGTCCCTCCATTCTCGATCACGATCTTTCCAACCTTGGTTACCACCCTGCCTCGGGTAGTTTGAATGATAATCATCACCTTGGTTGGCTAGGAAATTCAGATCTTCATTATACAAGGCCTCAAACTTAGACTCATCAGGATTAGCACACCTGACAGCCACGACATTAACACTTAGAGCACCAGCTCCAATGACATTTTTAGATAAAATGTCAAGTTGTGTCATGATATTTGCCATATTCTGGTCCCTCTCTTGGTCTTTCTCCATCTGCTGTTTTGTTAGTTTAAACGTGAGAGGGGAGACCTAGTCTTCACGGGTATACAACGCCCTGTTTATGGTAGTCATGCCATCAAAAAGCTAAGCCACTATCACATAAGGTTGCTGCATCAAACCGCCCGGAGAAAGTTGGTCAGCACTACTCTTATTTACCGAGACAAGACTCCGGTATAAATACTGCAACAACACTTATCAGGCAAGCCATGGGTTGGGCATTGAAGCACCAACTTTATGAATCGCAGCCAAGTTTCATGAATTGGCTCGCCTTCTAGATGTTGAAACTCTGAATGTTGTACCGAAGAGTCATCATCTTCGATGGAGAGAAAAATCGCACCTGAAATGCGATAACCAACTCCTCCCATGAAGTGATTAATTCACATGGCAATTCAGCCAACCACTTGCACGCTTCTCCCATCAAAGAGAACGGGAACAACCTCAACCAGATCAATTCTTGGGAGATATTCTTGAAGGAGAATAGTCTGCATACATTCATGAAATTTCTAATGTGCTCATAAGGATCCTCATGAGCCAAACCACTGAAAAGCCCCTTTAGTTGCAAGAGTTGCAACATAAAACTCATTATGTGGACCACCTCATTCCCTTCGGCCGAAGGCAAGCGAATGACACCAATACCACCCATGAGATGGGGGTCATTAGCATGAGGCTTATTGACATCGTTAAGGTTTCCGATATCATCTTGATGGCCTACTTGGCTGCCATTTCTGCTGTTCACAATCATACTTCCTGTTTTAACACACAAACAAGCAAAACAAAACTAAAATTAAGTAAGTAGAACTATAACTAACAAGAGCTAGATTCAACTTAACTAAAAATTCTCAAGTAACACCACTCCCCGGCAGCAGCGCCATTTTGATTTCACGTATCAGGCACTTCATCCAATACTAAATGTCAATGATCATTCAATAGTAATATAACCGAACTATGTGAGTTGGGGTCGAGTCCCAAGGGAGTGGTTCGTAACTAAGAATCAATAGGCAAGTAAGAATATGCTCAAGTCCATCATAGTTAAAAACATTTACGAATAAAAGCATTATTCAAATTAGGGGTGACACAAGTGTCAAACATCAGGGGGTTTGGTTTCAACTATCAATTGAAACATCAAATAATACGAAAATAACAAGTATAGAGACAGGTTCTTGAGATGTGATTGGATTATGGGCTAAGATAGACAATCGGGTAATTGCAATTAATAGTTAATAGTTGTATATCAGTGAATAAGCTAGATTTAATGGGGGTAAACTTTCTCTCGGACAATTTACCCTGAATCAAATTGGTTTCTCTCGAACACCAATAAGAAGCAATTAAGAACAACCTTCATTTTAGTCCATTCACTCTCTCTAGCTGAATGTGTGGAAAAGGGTTTAGGGTTCACTCTCTCGAGCTGAACCAATGACAACCCAATACCCACAGACCATAGATTCAAAAAAATTGGTTTTAAAACCTTTCTCTTGAGCAAGCCAAAAATGCGAAGTTAGGATTGTATTTGCAACTACAACCCATTAATTTCAACCACAATTAATGAATGAAATCACTTTTAAACAACATTTACACTATCAATTAACAATACCCAACAACTAAATACACCCATAATCACATAATCACACCCCAAGAATTAGGGTTTTAGCTAGACATCATAAAACAGTAAAAATCATTATCAAGTTGTGTTTCCATCAACTGGGTAGAATTGATATTGTCTTTACAAAGGTCTAAGATGAAGAATCTTCAGCAGCCACTTCCAATTTTTCAGAAATGGAAATCTTTAAATCTTCAAAGCTAAGGAAATATTGTCTCTAAACTTAGTTCTCAGCTCTCAAACTTGAAAACTGAATAAAAATGAAAACTATTGAATATTTGATACTAAACTAAAGAGTTAAAAACGTATTTATAGTTGGCCAAAAATGTGTTGCGAAGGACCATTCGGCGCAAACGTATTTATATTCGATCAATTCCATCGCCTTTTTGCTTTGGCCTTCAGCAACTTCAAGCTCTGTAACTTTGGGTGATATGGCACTGCATCTTGGAACTGTTCGGCGACTCGCTGACTGCTCCTTTCGATCGCTTACTTGATTTTCTCCTTCAGGACTTGGTACACTGGAACATTAGGCGAGACACTAGTTATTCGGCGATTCGCCCAATGGATTAGGCGATCCTTATGCCTTGTTTTCTTTGTCCTTTTAGTTGCCTTGTTCCTTTTTGCTCATTAGTGTCCATTCTTTGTTCCTCAATCAAAATACCTGAAACTCAAGGATTTACATCAGTTATTGGCACAAAACATGCATTTAAGGACACTAAATCTATTAAAATGAAGCCCTAAATGAGTCCAAATCGTGGACTCATCAACTGGTCAAAGAGATCATCTATCCAAGGTAATGGATAATTATTTCGAATGGTGACACTATTCAACTATCGATAGTCTATGCACATCCTTCTACTACCATCCTTCTTTTTAATAAACAAGACAGGAGCACCCCACGATGAAGCACTAGGACAGATGAAACCTTTATCAAGAAGTTCCTAGATTTGAGCTTTAAGATCTCTCAATTCTGTTAGACCCATCCGATAAGGAGGAATGGAGATATGGCGAGTGCTCGGTTCCAAGTCAATGCATAAATCTATATCCCTATCTGGAGCCATACCAGGCAAATCGTTAGAAACACTTTCTCGAATTAATACACTACATGACTAGACTCAATTGAGGGAGACTCAGTATCAACATCCCGAATATGAGAAAAACATTCCAAACTCCCCTGCCCCACAAGTTTCCTAGCCCGAACGAAAGATAAGACTTTAGCTGGCTTAGGGTTGTACACCCTTTCCCACTCTAAAACCCTACCCGGAATCTCTAAAGTCACAAACATTACAATTAAGCACAACATAATAGGGGGACAACCAAGTCATGCATAAAATTATATCAAAGTCAGTCATATCCAGAATAACCAAATTAGCCCAAGTCTAAAA
The DNA here is from genome assembly GCA_036250505.1 of Solanum acaule. Taxonomy (NCBI): domain Eukaryota; kingdom Viridiplantae; phylum Streptophyta; class Magnoliopsida; order Solanales; family Solanaceae; genus Solanum; species Solanum acaule. The sequence continues at coordinate 14,832 of JAJOOR010008110.1, forward strand.
ACCCATAAACAGGACAAAACAACCATGATAGACATGGGTAACTATGATTGACTCTCCAACTTGGGTACAAACATGAATGGGGGCATCAAGCACATCACAAACCGTATCACATCCCAAGACAAACTGAACTAACACATATGAATAAGAAGAACCCGTATCAAACAAAATAGTAGCCATACAGTCATACACAAGAATAGTACATGTGATCACTGCATCAGACACCTCAGCCTTGGTCTTGCCCGGAAAGGCATAAAACTGAGTCGTATTATCTTGATGGGCAACGTCTTTGCCTAGCTGCACTGCTCCCATACCTGCATTACCATTTCCCCGGCCTCCACAACCTCCTTGATTTTCTCCTCGTCCACTTTGTGGACGTCCTCTACCATTATTTTCCACTATCTGCTGGTACCACTGCTCTAGTCTGTTGCTGCACGGGGTCAGACATGCGCGGATGGGGACAATCTCTTGTCACATGTCCAGGTTCTCCACAATTGTAACAACTGCACTCAAAATATGGCCTGCTGCCAGACGCATGTGTGGCTCCTTAACTATACTGAATAGGATTCTGCTGTGGAGTTCCCGAGTAACCACCTGTAGAAGCAGGCATGGTTGACTGAATTGGTCGGGCTGCAAGTGTCGGCCTACCTGAACCTCTGGAGTAGGAACCATGAAAGTTACTTATGTTCTTGGGCTTCTTAGCAAAAGCCTTGGCCTGTCCATCACGTCAAACACCTTCAACTTTCTTCACAAAGTCTGTCACCTCATTAAAACTTTTACTTGCAGAGGTCATATGAACATACTATACTTGTAATTTGGGGTTCAATCTCTTGACGAATAGACGAATCCTCTTCTTTTCTGTAGTCACCAACTGTGTAGCGTTGATGAGTCCATAAATTGGACTCATTTAGGGCTTTATTTTGATAAAAATAGTGTCCTTGAATGCTTATTTTGTCTCAATATCTGATGAAAACTCTTAAGTTTCAGGTATTTGATGTTTTAGTGGAAGCATGGACACTTAGGCACAAAAAGGAACAAAAAGACTGAAAAGAATGAAGAAATTGAAGCATGAGCATCACCAAGAACCTTTGGCAATTCGCCGAAAGGACAGACTCCGCCCTTTGTTCCAGTATGCGAAGCCCTGAAGGAAGACACTACAAGAAAAAGCTTTAATTAAGACCAACATTTAAGGACGAGTCTATATTCTTTTCTCTAAAAGTATATATATTGGGACAAGATTATATATTGATCCTTAGTGATATATTTTATAGGGAAGGTATTAAATCCGATCCCTAAAAAACATACTAACTAGTCCCAAAATGTAATTAGAGGCATTGAGGCTTGAGCGGGAGATTTTTTCGCTTGATGAAAATTTTCGTTTTAACAAAAAATATTGGGCACGGAAAAAAAAGTATTGAAAGTTAAAGGCACAAGACTTATTCTCTTATAATCTCTTCAACTCACCACTAAAAAAAAGCTCTCCACTGAAACTCTTCAGCTCACCATTGAAACTCAATGTTCTCTACCATAATCTCAATGATTCTCTGCCCTAATCTCAACAATGCTCTGCAATAGATCGATAGTGGTCTCTTCTTTGTTGTGTTGTTGTTGTTTGCCCTAATCTCAACGTCACTCTTCCATTAAATCAACAAAGGTTTCTACTTCTTCATCGACTTGTTGCTGCTCTACGCGAAACAAATTCCATCGCAGCAGGTTTCTTCTTCTTCATTGATTTGTTGTTGCTCTGCTCGAAACAAGTTCCATCGCCACTTTTTTGAGACAAAATTTCAGGTGGGTTCATCTTCCAATCAACTTATTGTGTTTCTTCCATAAGTTATATTGATGGTGTTTTTTTTTCTTTTGTATTCAAGTTACTCCTTCTTCCTCTTTTTTAATATTAAATAGGTTAACGATTTCATGTGTACAGTAGTACAAAAAATATTGGGTGTAGAGATTTTGTGAGCCATTTACTTAAGAAATGCACAAATATACATGTATATGAATTGTAATTGAATGACTCATCTTCTTGGTTACAAGTAATTATTAGAAACTCTAAGTATAAAACATAGATGTGAAAGACTGATTTAGTTCTTGTGGAAATATAGGTTGAAGTAGGACTATGAAGAACCTTTTGTTTCAATTCAAAATGACTTTGTTTCACTGTTTATAGGTCTTACCTATTGACAATAATAGGGTATAATCTAGTCCTTTTGTTTAAGTATTCACTGACGTTTCTTTGAATATAAATATAAATTCCCAAGTGCTTCTTTTGATTGATTAGTTAAATTACAATGATGAATATCATTTAATTCTAATTATAGATTTAGAGATTCAGAGATTAGTTAAAAATCATATTCAAATTTATATATGTGTTATTCTCGATGTACTGTGATTTAGTAAGGGATGGGTCTCGAGTTGGCTAGGCATAACCATAAATGTTATATCGTGTTGTATACCTTAATAACAACCACTCCAGTGGTTCGGATTACCCTGAGACTGATTGCTTGTTTGAAGAACTAAGAGCCCATGAATTGTGGATGGTTTGTCCAACATGAAAAAATTGCCGGCAGTTTCAAAATTACTGCCTGAGGCTATCATCTGGTACATTGAAATCCAAGTTTAATTCCAATGAAAATCTTAACAAAACATCGTAGAAGGTACTATCAGATGGCAATTTTTCCATGAAGTATGCAACTTTGTTGCCTTTCTTTAATAGTACATAATGTCCACATCTTCCGTCTTCAAAATCTAAACAGTGTTTCTATGGTTGAGGTTGCTAGTGTCTTGACTGTTGAGCACTGATCATGTAAAAAAACTATTAAAGAATCATGTTTCAGATGCACTTTTCTGAAATCATTATCAATGCACCATTAACTACCATATGTAGTCTTTTTTTTTTAGTTTAATGACACTTGGGAGGGTTAGGGGCTAAGCAGCACCCCCAGGCCTTATCATTTCATAGTAAATTCAAAATACAAAGAGGGGACACAAACCTTACCTCGAATCCTATAGTGATTTGTGAGTTGGTCATCCTACTAAGAATAACTAACTCAATCCCCATACTACTAAAGAAACCTAAGTACTATGCATCTATTGAAAGGACTCTTCTCATTACAATAGTTTTAGGAATGCATAAATGAGGGAGACACTCCCCTCACAAAATAAGCAAAACAAAAACAAAAAGCACTCTTCAAAAATGCTAAAACTAATCTAGAAACAGCCTAGCTGAAGAGTATATAGTGACAGCGAGGGGAAGTTCAAGAAGGTTTTTTAATTCTCTTTTCCTTTCTCCTTTTAAAGATTTCCATGCCTACTTTGTCAAGGTCAAATTAAGCTTTAGCTTCCTGTGGTAGTTCCTGTCTGGTGAAGTATACCTGAGTAGTGTTGCACTGGTGATTGTGTTTCGATAAGGCATCTGCAGTGTAGTTACCCTTTTTATAGATATGATTGCACTTAAAGGCATGGAATTGATTGATAACATTATGGAGCTTGTGGATGAGTTTTATGATGGACCATGTGGACTATTATAACTGCTTGATCAACCTGATAAGGAGCTCTGAGTTGACTTCCTAAATTACCCTGATGTACCCCAAGTGAAGACACCATGACAGACCAAAGATAGCTACTTCAATTTCTTCATGGTTATTAGAACCTTGTCCCATAGAAGATGAAAAGGCAAATATAATATCTCCCCTTGCATTTCTTAGGATGCCCCCAATCCCAGTTCTGCCAAGATTCTCAAGTGCACTGCTATCATTGTTAAGCTTGACAAAAAATCAGGACGCTTTTTCCATTACACAGAGGTCACCTTGATATCATGAGTGCAATTTTCTATCATGAGAACAAGGCCAGTCTAGTTGTAGGCCCGTTGATGTAAGGAAAAGCACTGGTAAGCAAATTACAGGAATATTTAAAGATGTTTTATTTGACCCTGGCAGTTGCTTCTGAAAATTTTCAGGTATGCCTACTAAGTAAATTTGTATATCTCTTTTGTGAAATATTTGATTATTAAAGATATGTTTCAGTTTCTCAAAACTGTATTTCCTTATATTAAGTGGCCAATTCAGTGGTCAAAAGTTTTAACTATGATAGAACATGTTAAACATGAGGTTCGTGTTCTTTCAGTAAGGTGGAAAACTCCTTCTACTCCTAATTATAAACTGAATACGGATGGTAGTGCTTTGAATAATCCGAGAAAGATTGGAGGTGGTGGTATTCTGAGGGATTCCAATGGTACTATTGTTTATGCATTTACTATACCATTGGGTAAAGGGACCAATAATCAGGCAGAGGTACAGGCTGCCAGTTATAGACTCAATTGGTGCATCCAACATGGGTATCAAAACATCATTTTAGAAGTGGATTCTGAACTACTAACCAAATGGTTTTTGCAGATTTCTGGTCCTCCTTGGAGGCTTAACAGGTTTCTGCAGGAACTACAAGACATTGCTAAACAATGTGCATATGTTCATTGTGTTCATACCTACAGAGAAGCCAACAGTACAGCAGACTTGTTGTCCAAACTAAGTCACCAACATGATATCATCCAACATTATTACACCCCCAACCAGTTACCAAAAGTAGTTAGAGGAAGTTATATTCTGGAGAAAATGGGAATTCAAAGTTTCAGAAGGAAAAAACTGCAAAGGATTAAATTTCCTCCTTAATTGATCTTTTTAAAATACTTCCTCGATTTTATGTTTCTATCTTTAGCTTAATTACTAACTTAGTTTGGTTGTTTGATTAGGAACAGGAGATTCGGGTGGTGGTGGAAATTCTAATGAGGCATACAGTATAACAGCATGCATGCTATCTTGTTTAAAATATCTTTCAACCATCTACTACTCGGTTGCAGCTAATGGAGTTCTAGATGGTGGTTATCAATTATAGCAAGAGGTACAATTTGTAGAAGTAGAAAGCATATAGTTACTAAACTTATTGCATTTGGATTCTTCTGATACAGTCTTTTCAAATAAGCTATATAGTTAAGTATAGTTGCTTGATTAGGCTTAGTGTTAATTTTCTCCTTGTAAGGGGAGAGTCTCCCTTATTTATTTATGTATTATTAGTAACTTTGTATTAAGAGAGGAGTCCTCTCTAGGTGCTTAGTTTAATATTACATCTCATTGTATAGGGTTGAGTCGACTAACCTTAGTAGATAGGTCGACTCTTGACCCACCTTAGGATTGGAGGTAAGGTCTATGTCCCCCTTCTTGTATATTTTGAATTTATATATGAAAAGGCCTGGGGGTGTTGCTCAGCCCCTGACCCCCTCAAGGGTCGTTCAATTAAATTATAATTAAAAAAATATATATCTCTTTTGTGTAACACTTCATGGGTTAAAAATACTTTCCTTCTATCCAACCATGTGAAACCCGAGACCTTGTGAGAAATCTTGATTTTCCAAATTAGTTTCCAAGGCAATTTCATTTCCAAATTATTTTCCAAGACCTTGTAAGAACGTTTTGCTTTTTACACCTACTACCTGGCAACAAACTTTAAGATTATTTAGGTATGAGATCTCAAATTAGTAATTTATTATAATTATTTTAATTAAACTTATTGTTTCACAAAACAGGCAAGAAGTAGTAGGAATGCATCAAATCGAGCTAATTGAAGATGCTTCATCATATTGATTGCAAACCTATCCGAGAGATTATTTAAAAAGGTATTGAACATGACACTAATTTTCTAAATGAAATATTTACGAAGTGTGTGTTATTTAACATGTTTGACTTTAATGTAAAGGGTGGGAAAGATGACTATCTACCAGATTTGGCGACCAATTTCTTTGAGACTCGTAAGAAACATAACAAACTTGTTGAACTAGAAGCAATTGAAAAACATGTGCGTTTGAAAAACTAAATATGTTAATTACATTAAATTTTTATATGTTCTAATAGAAAATGTTATTTTATATATTTGGTAGGTTCAACTTTAAGAAATGGTTCAAGCAGATCCTTCTCTACCTAGCATAGAGATTGTTGAAAAATGTTGCGGATCGCAAACTCATAGTCATGTATTTGGATATGGGGGCGGAGTAAAGGCAAAAGACTTGAAATGTGGAACTTCCTCAAATGCTGAATTATTGTTTGCCTTACGTTCAACTCAAGAGGATAACAAATCTTTGAATGAAGAAAACAAGTTGTTGAATGAGGAAAACAAATCCTTAAATGATCGTTTGTCTACCTTAGAAGATGAGATGAAAGAGATAATGAAAATGAAAGAATTCTTCGCTGCTCAACAATCTCATGTCCCACAAATGACTTTGTCCATTTCAACTGAATAACCACTATTTTTTTCAGCTAACCAAGTTAGTAATTCCGCTGTCTCTTTTCATATTTCATTACATTCAATTTTACAACTTTTTTAACATCAATAATGCAAGAATTAGTCGAGATCAATGTAAATTGGTTAAAATATCATAATGCTTCGGTGCTATACTGAGTAGTAATAGCATGGGTGCAGGATGGTATAGTCAGCATCTCACTTTAGAAATGTATAGTTAGAATTCTGGTTCAGGTAAATAAAGTCAATGTTCTTGTTATTGCCCTTTTAGGTAGTGCTTGAAGTTGTTGTCCTATTAAAAACTTTTGCTATCCAAAAATTGATCCGAGTTTCAAAGACCTCATGGGTAAGGTCTTCATCATGTTATATCAGTGATGCATTGCAGCTCATAATTCATAAATTAATTGCTTCTGTGCAACTATTTCTTTGAGATCTACTATATATATGTATTGCGTATGACTAGTTTTTGTTAGTGCTGAATTGGAAGAAAAAAAAGGCAAAAAAACATTAGATGCTTTTAAGGTTGGATGCTTGTTTATTTATAAGTACTGCTTTGTGGATAAACTATCATCCTATCCAAAGTCCTAATCGACTTGACGGATTGCCAAACAGTAGATGACTTCTTTAATTTTTTGATTCCTATGTTAAAAGGTCTCACTTGATAATGCATATATTTATGGTTAATAGTTATTGCATTTTCTGAACAAGAAAAAATAAACTGTAAGGCAACAATCACTATTACAAGCTTCAGTTCTTCGTAGTATATGCATCCAAAGCTTGTCTAATTAAGTGTTATTTTATTCTCACAGCTTTGTTGATATTTTGGCTATTACCTAAAGTAAATTAGATTGCCTTTGAGGTAAGCTGTTTAACTATTTCTGGTGTGAAATTTACATATGTTACTATACAAAAAACTTCTAATGTGCATGTTATTTGTATACCTTTCTTTCACTCTTAATTGATAGATGAAAATAAATGATATTTAGCTAGATTCCTTTTATGTTGAAAAATCATTATGAGAGATGAAAACTATGTAAGAGAAGTTGGATGGCCTTTATGAAAGATGAAAACTATGTAAGAGATGTTTGATGGCCTTTATAAAGTCTATATGTTGTAGTGTAAATTTTTTATTGATGTCTTGTTTAATGCTTTTCTCCGGAGTTTGAAACTAAATCTTTCAATGGTTGAAATTATATCTCTCAGTTTAGTTTTCTGTTGGTATATGTTGCACCTGTCAATGTCCGAAATGAACTTAATCTTAATGAGGCGTGCATAAGATTTGTTATCTCCTAGTAGGTTGCCTGCTACAAGTTTGCTGCAGATTGTTGCTTCCTATAGTGACTATAAATTAACAGTTACTAGTTTGTTGTATTTTTAGTCTAGAATCATAAGTATTTCCATGTTAATATGCCATAGTTTGTTGCGATTTGGATGCTTAGTTTGTGAATGGTAGAAGATGTTTTATACACTACTGCTTTATGGTTCTTGCATTGTTTTGTATCCTTCAAAAGAAAAATCTATTTTGAAGTGGATGTTGGGTGCTCTCTGTAATATGTCCAACTAGGTATATATATATTGTTGTTTTTTGGTAACACATGTGAAATATTACAATAACAATCAAAAGAGTTCAACTTAATGAGCATCTAACTGCTTCCACCTTCTCCTTTTGATCCATTTAATTGTTTCGTAAACTCGTCTGCATGGTAATTGAACCACTAGCGATGTACACATCATGATTTTCACACCATTAATCCACCTGCTATCCGTAAACAAGTCATGTTGTGTCTACAATACCCTCTCATCACACAAACAACAATTTCGATCATCCACTGAAATGCTCATTTTTAGCAATCTCTCATGAGTAAGTAGCCTCCTTTGACATGCCATCCATTTGATAAATCCCTGTCTTGGGAGCATGACAGAGTTTCAAATTAAATCTGCCTCTTTTAATTTCGTGAGTAGACCTAGTAGAGTTTGATAACTTTGAGATATTGAGTAGGCACCATTACGAGTGAGAGTATATCTTTCATCTTGAGGTAAGATACTATTAAGCCATCCAAATTCCTTAGGGACACAAACATCATCCCAAGCTACCAATGATACCTTCCTCTTTTCCAAAGTTGCATTCCATAAGAACTCCCTAAACTTCCTATCAATCTCCTTTAAAACACTTTGAGGTAAGATAAAAACTGCTCCCCGATAATTATAAATGGAATAAAGCACTTGCATAACTATATGTAATCTTCCTGTATATGACAAATGCTTAGCAGAAGCAGCTTGTATTCTTGCTATAATTTTATCCACTAGTTGTTGGAAATCCATCTTTGTCTACTTCTTTGAGGTAAGTGGCCAGTCCCAAGTACTTGATAGGGAGATTACCCAGTGTGAACCCAGTTTTTTCTAGAATCTGGAAGGAATTTGAAATCGGGTAAAGCGCTCATTTTGTTCAGAATCCTTGAGAAATATTTCATTACCATGATATGTTGTTGTTTGTATTATACCAATAGTTTTTTACCCTCTTCTCAAAATTTTGTACTTGCAGATTTTGAAGATTGAAGTTTTACAACTCAAGATGAAAGTATAGAAGATGCACAAGAACTTGATCTATTTCATAGTCTAGCTCAAGATATTTCCTATGTTTTTGTTAAGGTGTTGAGCAAATATTGAAACTAACATCAATTATGGGATGGTAACAGTTTTATTGTAATTATTAACACTCTCTCTATATATATTATCATTTTGTGCCAAGATATTCAGTAGCGATTTGATTTTTTTGTGACATAAAGATTGGATTGTTGTTTTCAATTAGAGACCATAAATGTTACTTGTCTTTAAAGGATATTCTAGGACAAGAAATGTTACTTGTCCCTAAAAGATATTCTAGGACTAGAAAGTTATTGGTCCTTAAAGATAATCTAGGACCAGTTAAATATTGGTCCTTAAAGATAATCTAGGACGAGGTGGTTGTTTGTCGAAAAGATTTAGCGACTGAAATAAATCCATCTTTTAGGACCAGATATGTGGTCCCTAACTGTATATTGCGACAGACCTTTTTACTGGTCTCTAAATGGAGTTTACGACCAATATGTTGATCCCGTCGCTATTGATATTATGCGTCGGAGCCAACAAGGACGGGTGGCGATCAGCTATTTCCCTTCGTAATTGATCTTCTGGGACCAAATTTAGACTTCTAGGGACCAGATTTCCCTTCCTTATAGACCGTTAATATTGTAGTGAAAGGATCAAAAGGGGGATGAAAGGAGCAGTCGGCGGTTCGCCGAATAGTTCCACGAAGCAGTACTATACCACCCAATGGTCTAGAACTTGAAGATGTTGTAGGAAAGCACTCAACGGTGATGAGAAAGAAGAAGGGCGAGTCGCCGAGTCATTCGGCGAACTCAACTAACTTCGTCGAACTATCCGCCTACACTAATTTCTAATGGCTATAAATACTAAACTCTTTATTAATTTTACAAGTCCTGAACCATTATTATTATTTTCATAATAGAATAGTACTTGTTAGATATTTTCTCTCAAGTTTGGAGAGGGTTTTGTGGGAGACTTGAAGAGAGAATGATTTCATCTTCCACAAGTTGGAAGTGGGTCTTCTCCATTCTTCTTCCATTGCTTAAATCAAGGTTTAATTCCTTATACCCATTTGATTTTAGTATCATTTTAGGTGTATTTTGTCATTTCTTGATGTGTGGCTAAAAACTCGATTCTTGGGGTGTGATTTAGCAAATATGTGTTGATATTGTTGTTGGGTTTTGCTTGCTGATAGGGTAGATGTATTTTAATGGTGATTTAACCTAGTGGTTGTGGTTTAATTTAATGGGTTTGTAGTTGCAAATACAAAACCACCCATGTGTTTTCGGCTTGCCTGAGAGGGAGGTCGCGAAACCAAGACCACTAGACTGATGGCCTAAGAAGTGGGTCGACATGAGGTTCAGCCCGAGAGGGTGAGCCCTAGTCCCATATCCTAACACTCAGTTCGAGAGAGTGAGTGGGGTAAGGCGTAGGCTGGTCTTCATGTGGCAAATTGGTGTCCGAGAAGAACCCATTTGAAACGGGGTAAGTTGCCCGAGAGGGAACTTATTTCCATCTAAAGCTTAGCCTAGTCACTATTATCTTGCAAATTTCCTATTTAAAGCATGTACCCAACGATTTATCTCAACTTGTAATGCGGTCACACCCCAAGAACATTTCCCCATACTTGATTTTCTTGTTAATTTTTGCTATTTTTACTACTTGTGACAAAACCCCCAATTGATATTTGACACTTTTGTGTAGCCCCTGTAATTTACCATGTTTTTGTTCGTTAATGTCTTTAGCTACGACTATTTAGAGCTTAATTTTATTTTTCTATCAATGCTAAAAACTACTCCCTTGGGACACGACCCCAACCTTTAGTTGGGTTACTATACTATCGACGATCGTACAGACTCGAACCATAGGTTAGTGTCGTTGGTCACGACAAGCATCAAAATGGCACTGCTGCCGGGGAGTGGTGTTATTTGAGAATTTTTAGATTAGTAGAATTTTTGTTCTTCTTAGTTGTAGTTCCCTAATTTAATTTTTAGTTTTGTTCTATTGATTGTGTAAACATTTCAGAAAGCATGAACGTTAACGGTAGTAACGGGAGTAAAGTAGGCCATCAGGATGACATTGGTAACCTCAATAATGTCCAAGTGCCCAACATCAATGATCCATATCTCATGGGAGGTGTCGGGGCCATCCGACAACCTCGAGCAGAGGAAAATACGATGTTCCACATAACAAGCACCATGTTGCAACTTTTGCAACTAAAAGGACTTTTCAGTGGATTGGCTCATGAAGACCCACATGAACATCTTCGAAACATCGTGGATATGTGTGGACCTTTTTCGTTCAAGAACATCTCTTGGAAATCAGTTCGTGGAATGGGAAAATGGGCTGCTAGAAATGGTGGGCCAAGATTTTTGTCAAATAAGGAAGCCGAGATGTGGTCAATTTTAACTTAAGAAAATAACCAAGTGAATTGCAATTTCGACCAAATTGAAGCAATTGGTTGAATTTGGCAAAAATTAAAATAAGACAAATTAATGTAAATTAATTAACGAGCTTCTTAATTTTAACGAAATAAAATAATCAACTTAATTACGAACTGATGATTCAAAATTATAACCATAATTTAAACTAAACTAATTTAATTAAATACTTGCCAAAGTTAAAATCTTTTTGAGATGATTTTCAAAATGTTTATAAAATATACTAATTATATACAAAATTACATAAAACATATTTATTACTTAAAAATTATAAAAATGATAAAATTAATTAAAAGTAACTTGAAAAATATTTTGAACTTTATAAAAACTAATTATTTCAAATTGTTTGGAATTTAAGAAGCTCGGTGATTAATCTATATTGTGAAGGTCCAAAATTGGGTGTCAACAGGTGTTGGTGGAGTAAACCCTGATGAAGCACACTTTGAAGCACTGTAAAATGAAGAAGTGAACTTCCTAGCCAATCAAGGAGGAGGTTATCGTGCAAACTACCCAAAACCGGGTGGAAATCAAGGTTGGAATAGAGATGAGGGCTGGAGAGACCGTGACAGAGATTGGCGTGATCGCAATGCCACTTGGAAGGAAAGAGAGGGGGAGAAGGATAGGTATGTTCCTCCCTATGAGGGTCAAAATCCCAAGGAATCTGAGGGTGGCCGTACGGAAGACATGCTCTCATGCATTCTCAACAAGGTGGAAGGGTCCAACAAAGTGTTGAAAGAAATGAAAGAGGATGTCTCGACTCTCAATCAGACGGTGACCTCTCACTCAGTCTCTATTAAGCAGTTACAGACCCAAATGGGTCAAATTTCTTCACATTTGAATCCAAGACAATAAGAGGGGTTGCCTAGTGACATAATGGCAAACCCCAAAAATGAAGCTTGAATGGGTACTTTCGTTGTGCCACGACATTAACTAAGGCTCTTCTTGGGAGGCAACCCGAGTTTTTAATGCTTTAAGTTTTGATTTTGAATAACGGGTGTTGATTGTGCAGGTTGAAAAATGAAGTATGTTTGAAAATAGGCAGTTTGGCGAGCTAAAAGTCCAGTCGGCGAGTCACCGAAGAGGTCGATGAGCCCGACTTGGACCGCAATTGGATCCACGAAACTTGAAGTTGAAATCTATAAAACTCGGTGGGCCAATTGCTTAATCGGCGACTCGCCAAACAGATCGGCGAGCCCAATTTTGTCTATCGTTTAAACCCCAAAATGACCTGGAGTTCCAGTAAAACTCAGCGAGGCAAAGTACCACTTGGTGCATTGCCGAGTGGTTCGGCGTGGATGACTAACTCCGCCCAAACGGCCGTGAACTGAATGTTTTTAAAGGCCAAACAGTTTAAAATTCCAAAATCTTTCATATTCTCTCATTTCTAACCCCGTGCACTCTCACCCAAACTTTAGAAATTCCATATTGTGCTATTTTGTTCGTATTTTATGTGTGATCTGATGCTCGGAATCGGAATCGGAATCGGAATACTCTATCGCCTAGCTTTTCAATTTCTCAATTTGACTTGCAGGTTGGTTTTCTAAAACCGTAATTTTGTTTAGTGGTTAAAATCAAATTCAATAGATAAATGTGTGTTGATATGCATTGGGTAATTGCTTTAAATCATATTTTATGTGTCGGATTTCCCGTCATGTGTTTGAACATGTGCCTAAATGCTTAAATTGATGATTTCCGTGTTTTGTGAATTAAAATTGGTCTTACATTTTTGGGTTGCGGTTATTTTGTATTGGGTCTAGTTGGGTGAATTCTGAGTAACCCCAAATTGTGCCAAATGACGTAATTTCCCCAATGATGGAGCGTTTGACGTCATTCCTAAGGGTATAAGTTGTCAAATGACCAATTTTGGCCAAATCGGGGGAAGTCTGAGTACCCCGAAGACATGGGTTATGTGGGTCTAGTACTAATTGCTTGGTGTATGTTTTGATTTTGAATTCGGGGGCTGCGGGCTTGATTTTGGTAAACGGGGTTGAAAATTGGCACGTTGGGCTGTTTGACGAGCTGCGTCGAGCTCGCCGAATGGTTCGGCGGTTCGCCAACCTTCGATCACCTTTAATTGCATCTTTTGGCTTAGTTGATTCTATAATTTTTGCGGGAAGCCTGAGCTCACCAATTTCACTCGGTGACTCATCAAAAGGTTCCTTAGATCACCCTTTCTGCTCCCCTAACCCCTAAAATACACTATAATATATGATGGACTAGTCTGAGATCGCCGATTAGTGCCGGTGATTAGCCAAAGGACCCCGGGCATTGCCGACATGCCTTAATTCTGGAAATTTTCAGAGCAGGTCCTTTCGGCGAGTCCGATTTGGCTCAACTAAGATACTTGGCGAGTCTTTCTGCAAACTATTTTCTACAATTTACTTGAATTATTTCTAACACTTTTCGATGTATTTTGCAGACATGGCTAGAACCAATTTGGATGAGAGTGGTATGCCACCCCAAAAAAGGGCACGGGGTATTGTGATTAATGAAGAAGCAGTTGCTTCCACCACAAAGAGCAAGAAAGCACCTCCAAAGGGAGGAAAAGGCAAGGGCAAAGCGCCCTTAGTTGAGAGACTTGAGCACAACTCCGGCAGTGATGGGGAATCCTTCGATTTTCAGGCTTCATTCTCTGAGCCTAAGGATGATCAATTACTACAGACCCGACGAGCATATATTCATGCAATACCTCGTCAAGATCCATCTAGGATTCTGGAGTCAACTCCTCATGTTGTAGATCCAGTGCCAGCTCTGGCACAGGCAGTGGTTCCAGCACCACCAGTTCAGGGTCCTCCTCCCCGGTTACTCAACCGGTTAAAGGTTGAGGGATTGAGGACCATTCTAGAAGAAAAAAGGTTGTCCATGGATGGTGTAGTGGACAGGTACCCAAATGTGTGGGACACTCTCCGGTTCCACAGGTTTGAGATCTTTACTAGGCCCCATGGCCCATACATTCCTACATAGATCTGAGAGTTTTATACGGCTTACAGTGACCTGGTACCAAAGGGAAAGAAGAAGGCAAGTACCTTTCGACTGGTAAAGTCTATGATGGTCCGAAGGAGGATGGTGGGTTGCATCAGCTATGATATCAATGTTGTGTTTGATAGGGCTATAGGTTTTGAGCACAAGTAACAGAGGATGATTACTTCACAGACCCTGGATGACCTGAAGGGCTCGATAGATCCCCTCATTTCTGACACCACCCCGAGTTGGATTGAGGCTGGAACACCTATCGAAAAGAAGGATCTGAACATAGCAGCTCAGTACTCATTTGGGTTCATCAGCATCTCTATCATGCCATCGCAGAATGAATCCATTCTCGCCACCCAAAGGAGGCCTGTCTCGAGTCTGTCATAGCTAGGAAGAGTCTGAACTTTGGGTTGATTAAGAGCAGGAGATGGCCATGAGGGCCAAACAGCGCCAGAGGTCCCTTCTATTTCTAGTACTAATTACAGAGTTATGTCTTTGGGCTGGAGTTCCTTGTGACGAGAAGAGGAATGTTGAGATTACACCTACATCCTCTACTGACATCCTGTGCATAGAGGCCGAGTACACACGGGAAGAGGAAGATAGGAAGAGAGCAGCTCCGATGGATAAATCCTCGGAGGTTGATATTGAATTTTTACCTGCAGAGGTAGCCTTCCCTACTCCGAACTCTGGGCCTTCAGGTACATCTACTTCTAATCCTTCCCAGGCCCCAGGTTTTTTTGCTGCTTCCTAGCCCTCTAGAGCTGCTGCTGGTACCACTGCCTTCAGAACCTCGATTACTCAGGCTATGCTCCTCAAGATGGGGCACCTAGCCCATTCTGCAGATGTGTGGGCTTCCCCGTTAGAGGCTGACATGCCCTGGATGATTGAGAGAGTTATTACTGATGCGTTGACTCCTCTCAAGGCTTCCATTGATGCCCTCTCAGCAAAATTTGAAGTTTGTGAGAGAGGGCAAGGTGTTTCGACTGAGGTCACGACTTTGAAAGCCGATGTGTCTGAGTTGCGAAAGGATGTGGACCAGCTAAAGTCCACAAACTTCACTTTGCTATTTGGGATGGTGGAGATCCCCGATGATCCGAGTGCTGAGGTACCTCCGGCCACCACCGGAGATGATATTATGAAGGATGTTGTTGCTACTGAGTCTGAGGCTGAGACCGATGAGGAGCAGCTTAAGGAGAAAGATGCGGCTGTGTATGAGGATCTGGCCGACTTAGAGTGTGCAATGTTCGAGATAGCTCGATAGGCCTCCTTGAGAGACACTACTGTGACAAGCCCCAATGGAGCTACAACTGATGCTACACCGGGCACTGATGCCCATCCTCAGAGTGTTACCCCGGGCATTGATGCCCCGACAAACAGAGTGACTGAGTAGATAGAATCAGTTTTACCTGCCTCTCTATTGTTTTTATTGATTATCTTTGTTTTAGTTGCATTTGAGGACAACTGCTTTAGTATTGTGGGTGGGGTGAGGTATTGCCATACCTACCTCTTGTGATTATATTTTATTTGAGAATATTGGGTTTTGTGATCTATATATTTGTTTTGATCTTGATTCTCGTGGTTGTTTTAGCTTGTGGTCCCTTGTTTTGAATGAAAATGGTTTTGAACCTATTTTTTAAAAATTTGCCACCTCTATTGTATGTGATTATGTATGTTCTTGTGCGAATTTGAGTATCGGTTATGATCAATTCTGATGACTTGAATAACGCTCTTAACTAAACGAAATGAAGTTGCATAGACAATGTGTGAAATTTTAGCATCTCGTTGTGACTAGCTGGTTATCGAATGAGTCTCTTGTGATGAACATTGCTTTCTAGCTAGAAAGTGTGGAGTCTTTTTTGATATTGGTGCCAATGCCTTATGTGATGAGCTTACTTTGAACATTGTGTGTGAGGACACCTAGAATTTGCCCCGTTAGTCTGGTTGACTAACTGACGTAAGCACTTGAAATGATCTTAGGCAACAATTTTGAAGAGTGACACAATTTCACAATATACCTATTTTGTGGTCAACCTTGTGAGATGTGTGAACCTTGCTTGAACCCTCTTTAGCCTTATCCTTTTCTTAGAAGAAACTTGAGCAATTATGACCTCTCTTTATCTATTCACCCGTAACCTTCATGAAGTGTGATTTGTTTGAATAGCCAACTTAGGCCAAAACCTAAGTTGGGGATGTGGTGAAAAGAGAAGAAAAATCAAGAAGTGTGAGAAAATCCCCCTTGAGCAATGGTTTTGAAAAAGATGGAACACCTCCATGTAAAAAAAGAAGAGAAAAGAAGAACGTAAAGAAAAAGAATGAAAAAATTGTGAAATAAAGTAGTGTAAGTGGCAAAAGAAATGGGGTATTCGGTAAGTCATATGAAGTTGAATAATGGGGTGGATTATGAGCATGATCAAAATGTTAAAGAAAAGGAAGAAAGTGATGTTCAGACCACATTTCATGAATGTAGTAGCCACTGAGCCTAAATGACCATACATTTACAGTCAGCCCCGTTATAAGCCTTGAAAAGACCTTTGTGATCTTGAGTGAGCTGAAACGAATGTTGATTGGAAAATAAGGGCAAACCTATAGGTGAAGTCATGCATATGTTCATCTTTGTGAGTGTGAGAATCGCATGTGATTCCGGAACTATAAATTGTTGAAGAACTTTGTGTGAATAGGGAATCGTCTTTGTTGTGAGGGAATTTTAGTACCTTTGTTGAGCTTGAACTTTCATTTGAAGCAAGTATTGTGAACTTGAGCATCTTTGATAATGGTGGGTCACAATTTGAATCTTTGGGTGCACAGTTGATCATTACATGAGTAAGTTGAACCTTGTTGTGTGCATTCGTGTTGAGTCTTATGCAACACTATTTGAGACATCCTTTTTGAACTGCTGATCTCAAGTTTTACTTAAGGACAAGCAAAAGTTTAAGTTGGGGGTGTTGATGAGTCTGAGATTTGGACTCATTTGCGGCTTTGTTTATATAGATTTAGTGTCCTCAAATGGTTAATTTATGCCATATACTGATGTTAAAGCTTTGATTTTCAGGTATATGGATTGAGGAGCAAATCAAGGACACTATCAAGCAAAAAGGAACAAAACAAATTGACGAAGTGAAGAAAGGCGAGCCTGAGGATCGCCAAGAGCACCTGGTGTGTCGCCTAGTGGCTACTTTGACCACCTAAAGTTCCAGTGTGCCAGCCCTAAGGGAAGAAACCAAGTCGACGATAGAAAAGGGGCAGTTGGCGAATCCCTGAGTAGTTCCGCGATGCAAAGAGAGATCTACCAAAGTTAGAGGACATGAGGATGCTGAGAGCCAAGACAAAAAGGTGATAGAAGAGAGCAATGGGCGATTCACTGAGTGGTTCGGCGAACCCGACTTACCTCGCCTAATGGCCCTTCGTGGCTTATTTTTGGTGACTATAAATTAGATTTTGAATAGTTAATTATGGAGGCTGAATTAGTTTAGAATACTTTTCTCTTGAGTTTTTCATAGTTTTCTCGATAGTCTTGAAGGATATTGGAGATTCAATTTGGATATTTTGCAAGTTGGTTTCGAATTTTCTGCAAATTGAAGCATTGTAAAGACTAAATTACTCTTACCCAGTTGATGGCTAATCGATTTGGTAAACGTTTTTACTCTTTTATGATGTTTGGCTAAAACCTCAATTCATAGGGTGTGATCATGTGATTATAGGTTGAATTAGTTTATGGGTATTGTTAATTACTAGTTTAAATGCTAAATTAAAGTGAGTTTAATCATTAATTGTGGTTCAATTTATGAGTTGTAGTTGGCAATGCAGTTCTAATTTTGTGTTCTTGGGTTGCTCGAGAGAGAGATTTTAGAACTAAGATTATTGATTAATGATTTGTAGGTATTTGGTTGAGCTGGGTTCAACTCGAGAGAGTGAATCCTAAACCCAATCCTACCCATCTATCTTGAGAGAGTGGATGAATTAAGGTGTGGGCTATTCTTCATTGTTATGCTTGTTGATGTTCAAAAGAAATAACCTGATTCGGGATAGTTGTTCGAGAGAAAGTTATCTCCCATATAGTCTAGCCTACTCACTGATATTTAGCCATTTACTAGTACTTTCAATTACCCATATATCAAAATTTGCCTATAATCGATCACATCCCGAGAATTCCTCTCCTTATTGTTATTTCAAATTGTTTATGACTGTGTTGTAGTTGATAATTGCAAACCAACCCCCCCATCTGACATTCGTGTCACCCCTTTTAATTTGTTTCATGTGTTTTTCTATAATTTATATTCCTATAACTAGTTAGAACATACTCATACTTCCTGATTGAATTTGAACATGTACCGCTCCCTGTGGGATTCGACCCCAACTCAATTGTTGGGTTATATATTGCTTAACGACCGTATACACTTAGAATTGGATGAAGTGTATTTGATGGATGTTACACATATCAATTATCAAGTTTCCCAATGCACGAGCCGTAGGTAGGTCTTGTAGGTGACTCTCAGATTTAGTGAGATTTTAAGAAGTTTTAGTTGGACTTGCGGAGGCCATGTACGGACCGCAGGTTGACCAACCGACCATACATGGGTCCTGTCAGTCGAATGTCCAAAAATAAAGTTTTTGAACCCATCGACGGTTGACCAGGATGGTTTGTAGGTGGACCAATAGACCGTAAGTCCCCACCGTCGACGGGAGTCGGTAGTTATTTTAGAAGGGCATTTGGGTCTTTCCTTAATTATTCTAGCCCAATACTACATCATTTTACTCAGTCTAAGCCTAATAATCTAGTCAGAAACTACCTAGAACTCTCATTCTCTTAAAAATCACCTAACTTAGAACAAAAAGAAAAGAAAAGAGGTGATAGTTCTCCAAAGAACAAGTAGAGGTCTTCTTCAAGTTCAACCCCGTAATCCAAAGGATTTCTCCGTAGTTTTCATCACCAGGTATGTGGGATGTTACTAGTGGGTTTCCTTTAACCTATTAAGTCCCTAGAATTTAGTCAGTTCTTTAAGTTCTCATAAATTTTTTAATACCTAAGGTTTCCGAAATCTTAAAGATTCATTGTGCCTTTAGTTGCTATAGTTCCACGATTTTAAATAACACGTTTCTTGGAAAATTTGGATAGTTCCATGTATAGAATTCATACCTTTGCTTGTATTAATTGTTAGTACTTCATGAATTATACTTGCTAGGCAGATCAGTTAGAAAATCAAACTTCAGAACTCAAATGCCATATATTTTAGTAGATTTATGTTGCATTTTCAAATAGCATGTCAATATTTTGAGCTACTCAGTATTTCAGTTGCATTTTAGCTTTATACATATTCAGTTGGGAGTAGACTTAGCACCGTGTTGGACTAGGGTTTAGTGTACCCTCACAGTCCAAGAACTACGTGCCAACATAGGTTGAGAAATCCCCTTTATTGGGCTTCAGTTTTAGTGACCATGCCACAATCATGCCTCTATACCCCTGGTAAGGTATATTGGGTCCTCTCGATGGGGCGTATACATCGAACTCCACGATTAGCTTACGTGGTTTATGTCAGTTAATAATAGCTTCCACAGATTCATACTCTAATTGCATTGACCATGTTATCATCATTTACTTCAGTATTTAGTTCAACAGGTTATCTTCATGATTAGTACTTGGTCATTGCATCTAGCTCAGTTTTCAGTTATACTCCAGTACATCCCATTTCCATGCTCAGTCTATATTGCCAGTATTATATTTCTTTGCTTATATCATTTAGCTTAGTATCTATATCCTGCATGCTCAGTACATTCAAAGTACTGACGCATACTTTGCGCTACATCATTTTATGATGTAGGTTCAGACGCTCAGCATCTAGACCATACTTAGTACGATTTCAAGCCCATACTTAGAACCTCCAGTGGTGAGTCTTCATAGTTTGAGGGAATTTATTTATGCTTGGTTTAGTTAGCCTACTTTTAGTCTTTTAGTATTTTTTTTAGTTAGTTGGGGACTTGTCCTAGTAGATCATCATTAGTAGAGTCTTTCAGACATAGAGTTAGTGTTAATTGTTTTAGGGTTGTTTCCCCAGATATTCATATATATTTACATTTGGAGTCCTTTAGTTTTGACTCATTTACTAGTTATGCTTCCACTTATCTTAGTTATATATTCAGTAGGCTTGTGATATGCTAGACTCAGGGTTAGCTTGGGGTCACCTGTAATCCTAGGTCTCGTGTTATGTCTAGGGGTAGCCTCAGGGCGTGATAAACTTGGCATTAGAGCATCACATTCAAGAGCCAGGGTGTTTGAAAGCCGCACTAAGTAGAGTCTCTTTCATGAATGTGAATCGCACCACACATATGAGAGGGAGGCTACTTGGTGTTCTAAGAAAATCTCCCTTCTTTTTCTATTCCTATCGTGCGTGAAGTATGATTCTACTTTACCTTTCTAATCCGTCGTTATGCATTTCAGATGATGCCTTCTTATAGAGCTAAAACACTTCTAACGCATACAATGCTAACACAATTCCTCAAGTCCCAAACCATGAGGTTACGAATGTAGAGTTCCTTAATGCGATCCAACTTTTGGCTCAGACCGTAGCCAACTAGAACAATCCGCAAGCCCCAGTTCTTGCAAACACCACTGGTGGATCAACTACAGTGAGGGTTCGAGCCTTTGTTCATATGAATCCGCCAGAGTTTCTAGGGTCGAAGATTGGTGAGGACCCACAAAACTTTATTGATGAAGTCAAGGTGAATCTTAAGGTTATGCAAGTGACTGGTACTGATAGCATTGTGTGCGTTAGAAGATGCAGCTCCTGTGACTTGGAAAGATACGCAGTGGAAAGACAACAGGGTGCAGATGCGGCTCCTGTGACTTGGGATTGTTTTACTGGAGCTTTTCTAAATAGGTTCTTCTTGAGAGAGTTGAGGGAGGCTATGGCTCAGGAGTTTATGAACTTAAGGCAGCGTTCAATGCCAGTCCAAGAATACGGGCTACAGTTCACCCAACTCTCCAGGTGTGCTTCACATATGGTTGCTGATTCAAGAGAACAAATGAGCAAGTTCTTATTTGGAGTACCAATCTAGTGAAGATCGAGTGCAGGAATGCTATGCTATTAGGAGATATATCTCCAGATTAATTACCCATGCTCAACAGGTTGAGAGAGATAAGCTCAAGGAAATGGCAAAGGATAACAAAAATACTAGAACAGGAAATTATAAATACTCTCAGCATAAGTTAGGCGGTTGGAATCGCTCAGAATATCAACAAAGGTCTACAGCCCCAACACCTTCAACTGCTAGCACTCCATCCCCCATGTTTCAACAAGATCATAAATGAAGGGCACCAGGCTCTAAGTCTCACGAGAGTGCTTCAGGGTAACATGACTTTTCCATGTTGTCCAAAGTGTGGTAATAACCATCTATGTGAGTGTCTTGTTGGCAGAGAAGGGTGTTTTGGGTGTGGTCAGTCTGGTCATAGGTTGAAGAATTCCCCTTCTGCCAGGAAAGGACAAGGAGGTAATAAGGCTCAATCTACAACTTCAGCAGCTCCAGCAGGTCGCCCCACTCCGCAAGGTGCCTTGTCTAGTATAGGTTGTGGTCAGAACCAGAACAAGTTGTATGCTCTTCAGGCTCACCAGGACCAGAAAGAGTCTCCTGATATGGTCATTGGTACGTTACAAGTCTTCTATTTAAATGTTTATGTATTGTTAGATCCAGGGGCTACACTATCTTTTGTAACTCCCTATATAGAAGTAAACTTTGCTATTAGTCTAGAAACTCTCTCAGAACCATTAGCAGTCTCTACTCCAGTTGGTGACCCAGTTATAACTAGACAGGTATACAATAATTTCCCTGTCACAATTTCCTAGATAGTTACCTCAACAAACCTTGTAGAATTAGAAATGATAGATTTTTCTATCATTCTAAACATGCATTAGTTACATTCCTGTTATGCCTCAGTAGATTGTAGAACTAGGATTATTTGGTTTCAGTTTCCAAGTGAGCCAACACTAAAATGGAAGGGTAGTAACTCAGTGCCTATTAGTCAATTTAGTTCTTAACTTAAGGCAAGGAAAATGATATCCAAAGGGTGTATATATATAATTTTGTCCGGGTTAAGGATTCAAACTCTAAAACCCTAACTCTTGAGTCACTCCTAGTGGTGAATGAGTATCCAGAAGTGTTTCCAGAAGAACTTCATAGAGTTCCTCCCGAAAGGGAAGTCGACTTCGGAATAGATCTCCTTCTAGATACCTAGCCTATTTTGGTTCCTCCTTACGGGATGGGTCCTTTCGAGCTTATGGAATTGAAAGAACAGTTGAAAGATCTTCTAGATAGGGGCTTCATCAGACCCAATCTCTCCATGGGGTGCACCAATGTTGTTTATGAAGAAGAAAGAAGGTTCTCTCAGAATGTACATTGACTTCCGTCAGTTGAACAAAGTCACAATAATAAATAAATATCACATCCCCAGGATTAATGACTTGTTCGACTAAATTCAGGGTGCTAGTTGTTTTTCTAAGATAGACCTCAGATCTGGCTATCATCAACTCAAAGTTAGGGACAGTGATGATTGAAGATAGACTTCACGACTCGGTATGATCACTAAAAATTTGTAGTTATACCTTGTGGACTAATGAATGCTCCTACAACTTTCATGGACTTAATGAATAGGGTGTTCAAATAGTATTTGGACTCATTCGTCATCGTATTTATTGATGATATCCTCATTTATTCTCGAAAGGGGGGAAAACACGCGACTCATCTAAGAGTTGTTCTGCAAAACATCAAGGATCACCAGTTATTTACTAAGTTCAGCAAATGTGAGTTTTGGGTACAGTCGGTCGCTTTCCTTGGTCATGTAGTATCCAGCGAAGGAATCCTAGTGTATTCTCAGAAAATTGAGGCAATATAACACTGGCCTAGACCTACCTCTTTGACTGATATTAGAAGTTTCTTCGGTTTTTCCGTTTACTACTGAAGGTTTGTTGGAGGATTTTCATCCACAGCTTCCCCCATTGACCAAGTTGACTTAGAAAAAGGTCAAGTTTCAGTGGTCAAATAAGTGTGAGAAAAGCTTCTCAGAACTGAAGACCAGGTTGACTACAACTCATGTGTTGACTCTATTAGATGGGTCAGACAATTATGTGGTTTATTGTGATGCATCCAGGGTCTACCTAGGTTGTGTGTTGTTGCAACAAGGTAAAGTCATAGCTTATGCTTCTAGACAACTTAAGGTCCACAAGAAGAACCACCCGACTCATGACCTAGAGCTTTCACCAGTAGTGTTTTCCCTAAAGATTTGGAGACAATACTTGTATGGTGTTCATGTTGATGTATTCACAGATCATAAGAGCCTCCAGTATGTGTTCACCCAGAAATAGTTGAATTTTCTTCAGAGGAGATGGCTTGAATTCCTCAAGGACTATGACATGAATGTGCTCTATAATTTGGATAAGGCCAATGTAGTAGCTGGCGTCCTCAGCAAACTATCCATGGGTAGTGTGGCACATGTTGAGAAAGAGAAGAAATAATTAGCCAAAGATGTTCACCGGCTTGTCTCTTAGGATTTTGCCTTATGGACACGTTAGATGGTGGTGTGATAGTTCAAAATGGATCAGAATCTTCATTGGTAACTGATGTTAAGGAAAAAAGGATAGTGATCCTATATTACTTTAGTTGAAATGTGCAGCTCATCAGTAGAGAGTTGAGGTTTTCTCCTAAGGGGGAGATGGTATGCTTCGTTTCCAGGGTCGCTTATGTGTTCCTAATGTGGGTGAGTTTAGGAAGCAGATCCTTATAGAAGCCCATACTTTAAGATATTTTGTTCATCCAGGTGCCACTAAGATGTACCGTGATCTACGGGAAGTCTTTTGGTGGAAGAGAGACATAAATGAATTTCTAGCTAAGTATCATAACTATCAACAGGTTAAGGTAGAACATAAGAAACCAAGACGTGTGACTCAAGAGATTAGCATTCCTATGTGGAAGTGGAAAGTGATAAACATGGATTTTATTATGGGGTTACCTCGTACTCATAAACAACATGACTCCATTTTGGTGATAGTGGACAGGGTCACTAAGTCAGCTCACTTCTTGGTTGTCAAGACTACAGATTCAGCGGAGGACTATGCCAAACACTACATTAGCGAGATAATTAGGTTGTATGGGGTTCCCTTGTATATCATCTCAGATAGAGGTCTCAATTTACCTCTAATTTATGGGAATCATTTCAGAAAGGTCTTGGTACTCAAGTAAATCTCAGTACAACATTTTATCCACAGACGGATGGTCAGACAGAGTGTGTCATTCAGAACTTAGAGGATATGTTGAGAGCTTGCGTGATTAATTTTATGGGTAGTTGGGATGATCACCTACCTCTCATAGAGTTCTCCTATAATAACAACTTTCATTCCAATATTCAGATGGCTCCTTATGAGGCACTGTATGGGAGTAGATGCAGTTCTCCGGTTGGTTGGTTTGAAGTAGGTGGAACAACCTTGATTGGGTCATAATTGGTTCATGAGGCTATGGAGAAAGTTTAGCTCATTACAGATAGAATAAAAATAGATCAGAGTCGTCAGAAGTCCTATGCAGAAATAAGGAAAAGGGACTTAGAGTTTAAAATTGATGATTGGGTTTTCTTGAAAGTGCCACCCATGAAAGGGGTGATGAGATTTTTCAAGAAAGGGAAGCTAGTCCCATGTATGTAGGTCCTTACAAAATCTTGAAAAGGCTTGGTAATGTAGCTTATGAGTTAGAGTTTCCAGTAGAACTAGCAGCGGTACATCCAGTTTTTCATATTTCCTTGTTGAAGAAGAGTGTGGGTGATCCGGCATCAATAGTACCTTGTGGCTATGAAGGATAACCTCACCTATGATGATATTCTAGTTGAAATTCTTGACCGTCAATTTCATAGGTTGAGAAATAAGGAAGTCACTTCAGTAAAAGTTTTGTTGAGAGGTCTATCCATAGAGGGAGATACTTGGGAAGCAGAAGCATCAATGATGGACAAGTTTCCTCACCTCTTTCATTTCGATTCAGTTTTAGCTTGAGGTAATAGTTCCTCTCTAGTCTTTTAGTTAATCTTGTGAAAATTCAGTCTCAATATCTCGTTCCTTCAGTTATCATTACATTTCAATATATTTGCATGATTCATGGAAATCTATTTAGTTAGATATCAGTTTCTAGTACTCAGTTGGTAGGGACTACAACTCTTTCCTCCAAACTGAGCTTGTTTAGACTTCATTCGAGGACGAATGTTCCCAAGGGGGAGATAATGTAACACCTCAGATTCAAAAAGATAGGAAATTGCGACTTTTGTAGGATCTAGTGCCAGAACCAACGGAGCCACCAACGGCTTGTGTACTAACACATGGCCCGTAGATAGCTCCGTGAATGGTGATTCCATATTTTATAAGAATATCAAAGTTCCAGTACTTTTTTATGGTTCACCAAGATAGTCCATTCCCCAATGCACGAGCCATATTTAGGTCTCGTAGGTAAGTCTCAGACTTAGTAGGATTTTAAAAAGTTTTGATTGGACCTACGGAGGCCATGTACGGACCGTAGGTTGACCAACGGATCATACATAGGTCCCGGTAGTCAAAGGTCCAAAAATGATTTTTTTTAACCCATCGACGGTTGACCAGGATTATCTATTTTTGGACCCACGTACCTTTTGGAAACAAAAAGATAATCAAAATAAAAAATAAATAAAAAGAGAGCAAAATAGATAAAACGTTACTGCAAACTTCTTCAATTTTGTCTAATTAATAAAAGCAAAAAGAGCTGCCTATAAATCGGCTTACCAAAAACTGAAAATACTAAAATAGAGGTTCACTAACCCACTAATTACTAATTACCTACTAATCTGCCACAATATTTAAACTTGCTAAGATAAAGGAAACTAACTCACAAACTCCTGAAGACTTGGTCAAGTTTGTTTTGAATCACTTTTCAACACTCCCCCTTGATTCAAAACTGTAAACTCCAAGTTGACCTCTGGAGAACTCCTGCTTTGCTTCCGCAAGAGACTTCGTGAATGTGTCTTCTGCTTGTTTATTTGTATCACAAGACTACGAAGTAATTTCTCCGGTAGAAACAAGACTTCGAATAAAGTGATAGAGAATATCTATGGGCTTTGTTCTACTGTGGAATGTTGGCTTCTTTGACATCACAATAGCAGATCTATTGACACAAAAAAATTCAGTTGCACTAGTTGGTTTCTAATTAAAATCAGCAACAAGTCACCTTAACCAAATTGCTTGACACGCTGCAGAATTTGCTGCAATATATTCAGCCTCTGAAGTTGATAAGGCCACCACTTCCTGCTTGTTTTAACTGCATGAAACTACTCCAGATCCAAGATTAAACAAGAAACCAGATGTGCTCTTTCTATCATCAGTGTTGCCTGCTAGTCACTATCAGTAAGGCCAGTTAATGTGAAATTTCTTACCTTAGAATACCAAATTCCATGATCTGTTGTCCCTGCGATATATCTCAATACTCTTTTCGCAGCTCCAAGGTGAAGCTTACTTGGATTGTGCATAAATCTCTATGTGATGCTGATGAATCTGAGATTTGGACTCATTTAGGGCTTTATTTTCATAGTTTTATTGTCCTTAATGTCTAATTTATGCTCTAAGTTGATGTTAAAGTGTTAATTTGCAGTGGTAAAGGAAAAGGAGCAAGGCAAGGACATCACCGGGCAAAAAGGAACGAAATAGCTGAAGAAGATGAAGAAAGGAAGTCTTGGTGATCGCCAAGATCACTCGTCAAACTGATGAGTGGCTCTTCAACTTGCTAAAATTTCCAACATACCAGCCTTGGGAACAAGCCAACTTGGTGATGGAAATGGACAGTCGATGAACCACCGAATGGATCGGAGACCTCGATCCTGATCACCTAAAGTCACAAAACTATGAGGTTGAAAAGGCAAGGCAAGACGACGAGGAAGCGTGGCATTTGGCGCATCGCTGACCTGATCGGCGATGCTCAACTAACTCTGTCGATCCATCCCACAAGCTGCATATTCTAAAAAGTATAAATGTAAAATTTCAAAAGATTTTTAGAGAGGTTGGAGAATTCCAAAATTCCCAGATTCTAAACAAGTGTTCTGAGAGTTTTACCTTGAGTTCTTGATCCCCAAGACTATAGTTAGAGTTTTTAAGTAGAGTTTTCAAGTGGGTTTTGAAATGGAGTTAAATTGAAGCATTGTAAAGACTTGGAGATCATTACCCAGTTCATGGATAACATAATTGGTAATTGTTTCTTCCTTTTTATGATGTGTGGCTAAAACCCCCATTCTTGGGGGTTTGATCATGTGATTATTTGCTCTAATTAGCTTATGGGTATTGTTGTTTAATGATTTAAATTCTGTTTTGAAGTGGGTTTGATTGTGTATTAACTTATGAATTGTAGTTGCAAATGCAATTAGAACTTAGTGTTCTGGACTTGCTTGAGAGAGAGATTCTAGAACTAAGGTTATTGATTGATGATTGTAGTGATTGGGTTGTTGTGGGTTTAGCTTGAGAGAGTGAATCTTAATTCGATCCTACCTATCTAGCTCGAGAGAGTAGATAAATTAAGGTATTGGGCTGCTTATATTCTTATGCTTGTCGAGGTTCGAGAGAACTCGCTTGAATCGTAATAGTTGTTCGAGAGAAAGCTATTGCATCTATAGTCTAGCCTACCTACTGAGATCCAAAATTTGTTATTAAACTATAATTACCCATATAGCGAAATTAGCCTTTAATCGATAACATCCCCAACAATCCTTCTCTACTTATCTACCTCCCTATTTTCATAATTGTTTTAGTTCTTAGTTGACACTCTTAAGCCCCCATCTAACATTCGTTGTCAAACCTTTATATTTACTTTACTTGGCTTCGATAATGTCTACTTCTACAAATTACTAGAGCATAAGCTTTACTTCTTAATTAAATTCCATACCGTACCGCTCCTTGTGGGTTCGACCCCAACTCTTTGTTGGGTTTATACTAGATTATGAATGCCTGCACCTAGAATTGGATGAGGTGTAGTTGAGCGTTATCAAAAATGGCACCGCTACCAGGGAGTTATTGAATTCTCTTGTTGAAGTTTGTTAGTGATATTATTATATTATAGTTGATCCTATTTACCTTTTGTATGTTGTTTATTGCCTTTCAGCAGGTGACAAAATGAGTGTCAACTGAAGCAACGCCAGCCAACTGGGCCAAAATGACGACATCGACAACTTAAAAGATGTGAATGATGTACATGTGAATGAAGTACATTTGGGTGGTGTAGGTGCTATCCGGTTGCCTCAGGTAGTGGGAAATATAATGTTCCACGTGACAATCACGATGTTACAACTCTTGCAAATTAAAATTTGGAGGCTTGGCTCATGACGATCCCCATGACCATATTCGGAATTTTGTGGATGTTTGTGGTCCCTTCTCTTTCAAGAACATCTCCAATGAGTCAGTTCGACTCCGATTGTTCCCATTTTCTCTAATGGGAGAGGTTACCAAGTGGTTAGCCGACCTACCTAGGGACTCAATCACCACTTGGGATGAACTTACTGAGGCGTTCTACGTCAGATTCTTTCCTCCCTCGAAGATGATGGCATTGAGGGATAATATCCAAGGCTTCAAACGCTTGGATGGTGAGCCAATTCATGAGACTTGGCTACGTTTCCAGAAGATGCAACTCTAATGTCTAACTCATGGCCTCCCTAACAATGTCTTGCTACAACACTTCTATCGGAGCCTAGACTCGGCTATCAAAGGTGTGGCTTACCAACTTTTCACTGGAGGTATCATGCAACAGCCTTTTGAGATTGCATCTACATTGCTTTATGGCATGAACAAGATTAATCGGACTTGGTACAAAAGAGAGGATCAAGTGTCTCCTTTGACATTTAGGATGACGAATGAATAAATTGAAAAATACCAAGAACAAGATCAAAACATGGCCAAGATGATGACCCAAATGGATTTTGTTGTCAAAACATGTCATGGGTAGTGGTTCTAAGGCTCTG
Source organism: Solanum acaule (assembly GCA_036250505.1). Taxonomy (NCBI): domain Eukaryota; kingdom Viridiplantae; phylum Streptophyta; class Magnoliopsida; order Solanales; family Solanaceae; genus Solanum; species Solanum acaule. The sequence continues at coordinate 44,103 of JAJOOR010008110.1, forward strand.
AATGTTGTTTGTGTTAGTCGGGTGAACTCCATCTCTAGGAAGATTGTATCCAGGATTTGGTAATCTAAGCCTTGCTTCTTCTGGTCGGTTCGTAATAGCCTGTGCTTCATTACATGTAGTCATTCCCCCGTTCCTTTAGTGTTTTCCCCAATGATGCACACGTTGAGGCTCTATATAATGAGGAGGTGAGTTTCCTTGCAAATCAATATGGAGGTTTCCGTCCAAACTATCCAAAGCTGGGTGGGAATCAAGGCTGACTAGAAAGTGTAATGACGATTGGAGAGACCGTGATAGGGAATGGCGTGATCGTGGAACTAATTGGAAGGAGATAGATGGGGAAAAGGATTACGTACCTCCCCATGAACGTCAAAATCCAAAAGAGCAAAGGGTTGACTCAGAGAGTTTTCGCACTGAAGATATGCTTTCACGCATTCTCAACAAAGTGGAAGGGTCAGACAAAGTCTTGAAAGATATGAAAAACGATGTCTCAACTCTCAGTCAGACGATTACTTCTCACTTGATGTCCATTAAACAGCTGGAGACACAAATGGGTTAAATCTCGACTCATTTGAATCCAAGGCAAAAAGGAGGATTGCCGAGTGACACTATGGCCAATCCTAAGAATGAACCTTAAATGGGTATCTTCATCGTGCCATGACGTTAAATAAGGCGCTTCTCGTGAGGCAACCCAAGTTTTTGATGTTTTTTATATTGCTTCTGAATAACGAGTGTTGAATGTGCAGGTTGAAAATTTTGAAATTTTGGGAAAATGAGTTGTAGGCGAGCCAAAGATCCAGTCGCCGATTCGCCGAACAGGTCGGCGAGCCCGACTTGGATTGTCGTTTGAACCATCTAACTTGCTAGATGTTCTGTAAAACTTGGTGGACTAAAGTGCTACTAGGCACATCACCGAGTGGGTCCGCGATGTAGGTTATGGTCGCCAATTGGCGTATGAACTGAAGAGTAAAAAAGGCCAAACCATTTTTAAATTCAAAGATCTCCCTCATTTAATACTTTTCGACTTCCAAACTTTCACAACAGCATATTTACTTACTCTTGTGCTATTTTACTTTCTATTTGTGTGAGATCTCTAACTCGGGCAGGATTTTTGGATCGTTGCTAGCCTATCTTTTAAAATTCTATGTGTCTAATGCTGGTTATCCGAACCCCATCTTTACATTTTAGTGAAATTAAATGCATGATCATTGTGTGGTTGTTCACTGTGCGTAACTTTGATTTGTTGAATGTGTGTTGTTGATGCCTGCCCGTATTGTCTATCGATTGATGTTAACTAGCCTTAAATCGTGAAATACTGTGTATGATCATGTTTAATTGTGTGGGTTGTGTTGGTTTACTTGTTGGGTCTAGTAGGGATGAAGTCTCAGTAACCCCGATTGTGCCAATCATCCAATTTTGCCCAATGATAGAGCGGTTGACGTCATTCTTAAGGGAAAAAAATGTCGATTGGCCAATTTTGGCAAAATCGAAGGAAGTCTTAGTACCCTGAGGGCATGGGTAGTATGGGTCTAGGTCCAATTGCATAGAACTATAAATTAATTTTGTTTTCTTGGGCTGCAGGTTAGATTTTGAAGGTAGGGGTGAAATCTAGCAGGTTGGGCTATCCGGCGAGTTGGGTCGAGCTCGTCGAGTGGTTCAGCGGTTCGCCTTAAGACCCCTCGATCGCCTTTAAATTCTCCATGTTTGACGTCTAAGTTCTGTAACTTTCAGTAATCCGCCTGAGCTCGCTGAAAGTTCCTTCTAATCGCCCTTCTGCATCCCAAAAATATGAAATTGTTCTATAACATTCAGCAAGCTACTTCTATTTCACCGAATGGTGTCGGCAATTAGCTGAATGACCCTGGACATCACTGAACTTTTCTTATTTTTGACTGATTTTATTCAAGAACTTTCGGCAAGCCCAACTTGGCTCACCAATTGGATTCAGCAACGTGCCAAAACGGTTATGTGAGTCTTCCTATGCAATTTTCTAACTTTGAAATTTTCTTGAATTGCATCTAACGTATGTGGTCTTGTTTTGTAGAAATAGCTAGGCCAAAGGTTGCGGAGAGAAACCAACTGCCCCAAAAAGCGGCATCATTAGCAACGAGGAGGTTGTAGCCTCCCGAGTCACCGTATCAAAAATTCCTAAAGGGGCCCGTATTGCCGACACATATGAAGGCAAGCTCCGATAGTGAGGGTATATATTCTACATACCTCACTACCTCCGACAGTGAGTGCCACTCAGGGGACAACTCCCAGCCTCTATATCTGAGCCGGAGGACAACCAACTGCTATGGGCTAGGAGAGAGGAGCTACGCTCTAAGTCTATTCATGATCTAGTTCGGATCGCAATGCCACCTACGCCTCCTCCACCTCCAGTATAAATAGTGGAGCAGATACCACCAGTAGAGGTTTCTCCTCCCCGGTCACTTAACAAATTGAAGGTTGAGGGATTGAGGATGAATTGAAAGAGAAGCGGTTATCTACTGATGGAATGGTATAGAATGGTAAACAGGTACCCGGAGGTGTGGAACACCATAAAGTTCCAGAAATTTCAGATATTCACCAAGACCTGAGGCTCATACATTCCTACATGGGTCCGGGAATTCTATTCGGCAATCAGGGAGCTGGTGCCGAAGGGTAAGAAGAAGGACAGTTCATTCAAGCCGGTTGACCACGTGATTGTCTGAGGTAAAAAGCTCAAGTGCAACAGCTCAGATATTAAGAAGGTGATCGGGTGCTCAGTTAATGTGATTCACGTCTTGATGGATCAGATCCAGAAGAAGACCCTAGAAGACTTAAAATGGTGGTTGGCACCCCTGACACTACTCCACGATGAATCAAAGTTGGGGCACCTATTTAGAAGAAGGAGTTGAATATGGCTGCCAAGTATTGGTTCGACTTCATCAGCAACACATTGATGCCCTCACAAAATGAGTCAATATTAAGGCATTAGAAAGCTGTCTTGCTGAGCTGCATATTGGATAAGGATCACCGAAATTTGGGCATGATTATAGAGTAGGAGATTACCAAGAGGGCCAAGTAGAGCCAAACTTCTCTCTTTTTCCCCATCCTGATCACTCAGCTGTGCAAGTCGACCCGTGTCCCGATGGTGGCCAAGACGGATGTGGAAGTGACTCCCACTTCCTCTACTGACATTCAGAGGATATAGGCTGAGTACATAAGGGATGAGGCTGATCGGAGGAGAGCTGCACCGATGGATACGTCCTCGGTTGTCGATGTTGAGATGTTGCCGACAGAGGCAATACTTCCCCCTCAGGCCAGTGGGCCTCCAGGTACCTCTAGTTCCGCACCTCCTGGCCTTACTGCTGCTCCTTCTACTTCTACTTCAAGACCCCCTATCACCCAGGCCATGTTGTATAAGATGGGTCATCTGGCACAATCTGTTGATGTACATTCCTCTCGGGTAGAGGTCGTTGTGCATGGGGATCGAGCGGGCGATTGCTGCTACCTTGGCCCCAATTAGGGCTGCGTTGAGAGAGCAGAAGAGGCAGATAGATTCCCACAGTCTTGCACTAGATGCCCTTACAGTGAGGGTTGAGGCTTATGAGCAAAGTCGGGGTGTGACTGATGATGTTGAAAGCTGATATTGTTGGGCTGAGGAAGGATGTGGATGAGCTAAAGTCCACTGACCTATCGATGTTGTTCGGCATAGTAAAGATTCTCGAGGTCCTGAGTACAGATGTCCCTGTCAGTTTTGAGGTTCCTCTGGCTACTACGATCGGAGATGTTGATAGAGAGGACATAACTGTTGAGTCTGAGGCTGAGACTGATGAGGAGGAGTTGGGTGTCCGTGATGCGGCTATGTATGATGATCTGGAGGACCTTGAGGGGTACATGGTTGAGACAGCGGTTGAGACATCACTCAGGGATACTCGATGGTGGGCTCCAGTGGAACCAAGTATGATGTTGCATCGGGCACTGATGCCCAAGATGATGGAGTCACCGACAAGCAGAGCTCACCCCAGGCTTATCCTGGCAGGAGGATTTTTGACTCCCATGTTGTTTTTATCCTATTTTTATCTCTCTTTTTCTTTGCACTTGAGGACAAATGCTAGACTAGTTTGGTGGGGTGAGGTATTTCCATACCTACCTCTTTGGGATGTTTTGTGAATATGTTTTGTTTTATTTTGTGAATGTTGGATTTGACCTTGTGGTGTTGTATATTGGTTTGTATTCCATTGTTTTTACTGTGAATGTGGTGTTGACCCATTTTTAAAATTTTCCACATCTTAATATGTTTGAATGTGGTTGTTCTCTTGCAATTTGGAGTATTGGTTGTGATCAATATCGATGACTTAAATAGTGCTCTTGTTTGAACGATATGTGTGTGTAAATCCGATGAGGAAAATTGAGTTGCATAAGTCATATATGAACTCATAGCATCTCATTGTGACTATGTCAGTTATTGAATGGAACCCTTGTAGTGATCGTTGCACGCTAGCGAAAATGGTAAAGTCATGTTTGAGGATTGTGTTGAATGTCGTGTGTGGTGAGGTTGTCTTGAAATGCATGCATGATAATACCTAGAACTTGCCCCATTGGTCGAATTGGCTAGTGTGAGCGAATGATAGAGATGATTTTAGGCAATTTGTGGAGAGAGTCATTATTTTCATTATACCTCTTTGTGACCACCTTGTGAGAGTGTGAACCTAGCTTGGCACCATTTGAGCCTATCATTTTCGTTGGATGAACCTTGAACAAATATGACCCTTTTATTTCCCACCTAAAATCTTCATGGAGCCTTGATACGTCCAAACTTACACTTCAATTAAGAAGTATAAATGGTTGAAGTCAATTTATAGAACTCAACGTGAGTTGAGGTCGATCGCACAGAGAACTTCTTTACATAAATGATTTCACTATCGCGTTTACCCAAATGTTGTTATCATTTCCTAGAGAAAACAATTACAAAATGTAAAATGGGTTTAGCTGCAAAGTTCTAGTAACCAAGGTTGTTAAACAAGATTCGGATTAACAATTAACAGAGTATTTATTTTAAAGTTGTATTTTTAAATGAATGAAACCAGGACTGTGTTCCCCATGACGTAACATCTAGTGTTTCTTCGTAAATGAGTTTCAGACAATTCTTCTCTACAAAGTACAGGCGAGTCAGATATATCTAACACTTCTCAATCTAGTTAGATAACTTCCACCCAAGTCCTCTCGGTCCTAGAGTGTTAACAGGTTTTACTCTCAATTATAATGGTGTTAAAGTTCTCTTCTCTCAAAATCGAACTTTGACTCCATTTCATCAGATTAACTCAGCTTTTTCCTAGCTATCAATTTTCTCTCGAACAATTGACAGATACAGGCTAACTCTAATGCGTGCACTCATTAGAATACATGAACAACGAAAGTTGAAATATGCTTTGCAAATCTAAATCGCCTTCTACTCGTTTTACGAATTCACACTTAGATTTCCATCATAGATTCCACAATCCCAGTTGTGGTGTTTAGCCACTCGTGATTTCAGGTAAAGAAACATAGATTTGTAATGAAAACATGAAGAGAAAGTACTTACGAAAGTAGACAATATCGATAACCACTTGATTATTCAAAAACAAAATCCAACATAGAAACTCGATTCAATGTTAATCGTTCAAAACCAAAGCTAAGAATATTTCAAACTTAGTCTCCTATTCTAGATATGACGAGATTAAAACAAAAAATGACCTAATCAATTCAAATAGAATGTCTAAAATGAGTCCTACTCAAAGTAGGACTGAGATGTCGGGAAACTTCACGGACACTCTGACGGTCCGTCAAGGGCGTCATGGTCCGTGAAGCCCTCTGTGGTCTATACTTTAACTCTCAAAACTTGGTTTTTCAAGTCTTGCACACTGGAATCCTGTCACGGATGTCACCGTGACTTGTGACAACGACCACGGTCCATCTAGGTGATCGTGGTCTTCACTTGACTAATTCACTCTTCAGCTTCTCAAGGTCTCTTCACTGGTTCAACTTTACGAGCAGTGTCACAGCCCGTCTTGGGTATCACGATCCATCAGGTCTCCCGTGGTCCTTACCTGGCATTGCCAAAATTTATCTTCTTAAAGCTTGCTCACCGGAAAGGTAACACAATCACCATCACGGACCGTTGTGAGACCACGGCCCGTGAGGCCTTCCGTGGTATTTACTTGGTCCAATTCACTTTCACTCTACATTTTCCTCTTTTCTTTCCTCTTTCATGTCCACATGTTTTACCTGTACAAACATTACCAAACACATCATATCCACCTAAATACACTCGATTCTAGTATTAATCCTTAGTTTTCAAGCATCAAATGTGCCAAGATTTCACGGCACATCAAGACCCTCAACTTAGAACCATTACTTGTTCTTAAGTGATAAGAAAAACAATACATTTAGCACTCAAACATTCAAAAACTTTTGAAACTGTAATACCCCAGAAACTAGTAAGTTGAACTAGGGAGTTCTAGAGCTTTTCTAAAGAGTTTTGGAGTGTGGTAGGAGGATTAGAACTCATACAAATGACTCCCGTACTTAGAATAGAGGTTTTAGAGGCAAAATATCAAGGTACGACCCCCACAAGGACCACCCAAGGGGTCCTTGAGAAGGACCTCAAAACAGTCCCCAAATCTGCAATTTTTAGTGAGCTACGGATATCACCTATGGGGCGTAGGTCCATCCACACTCAGTAGCTACAAGTCGTGGGTCAAGGCCTGAGTTGGATTTCATGTTAATATGCAGTACCAGCACCTACGGAGGTGCAGTACGCTCTGTTACCCCCACCCACGGTCCGTGGGTGGTGGTTTCGTAGGTCATGGGCAGTTTTTATGTTTTAGTTTTAGGTTAGGGGTTTGGGAGTTAATTAGTAATTAGTTAAGGGATTAAGGGAGGTCAGTTAGTTAATTATTGAAACACATAAATAAGCTTAATAGGCCCCTAAACTAAATCATTTTAACTTATTCTTCAAAACACCCAAATTCCCTCCAAATAATTCTCTCTCTAGAAGTGAAGAAGAAGAAGAAGAAGAAGAAGAAGAAGAAGAAGAAGAAGAAGAAGAAG
>JAJOOR010008111.1:0-67494 GCA_036250505.1 Solanum acaule
GATGTCCAAGGATGTTCATTGTGCCTAATCTCATGCTCAACTAGGCCACCATCCTAACCACATCCACTCGGTGCTTAGCCTTGGTTTCCATAGAGTATGCAATCACATATGTACTAGAGAGGGTTCCTTTTCTAGTTCAACCAACTCATAGTACCTCTTCCCAAGAAAGGCCCCATTTCTTAGTCATGGCCAATCTAGGTTCATAAGGATAGCTCATTTGACTTTCTTAGATAAGGATTTTCATGCCGTTCTGGCTCTATCCATCTCTAAGTCTATCATTTTACTCAAGAAGGGAACATCACCCTAAGGCCCATCCTTCAAGGTTATACATTGACTTAGGAAAGCTTGACTCATGAAAAGACACTATGCTTAAGTCTACCAATTCAAGTCTTGACCTAGAATTTCTCTTTTAGCATTTATAGGAAGAGCTCCATTACTAAGTCATAGCCCAACCAAACATTCATATATATAATCAAGCTTTCATGACACATGACAAGATACTCGAGTCTAGCATATGAGCTACAACATCATCTTATAAAGACTCATCATAGTCCATCATCACCACATATCACCATTTCAAGAGAAACATGCTTTCACATTAGTATGATAACACTTTATACAATATCACATTAATACCATTAGAACATCTTCACATTATAGCTTCACACAAACTTTACATATAGCTTCATATAGGACTTTACATATAGCTTCATATAGGACTTTACATATAGCTTCATATAGGACTTTACATATAGCCTCATATATTTATAATAATACAATATTCCAACATTATACAACAACTTCACCAATGCCTTCATGGCTACAATTCACAATAATACCACACAAGAATAGGATATAACACTTCCACCAAAGGTGGATTCAACCTACCAACAAGTTCAAGCTTTCTTACCAAAATCCAAAGCCATAGCCAAAATCACCAAAATCCAAGCAATCACCAATACTTCACCCATAAGGCTTACCACCTTTAATTCACCCATTATCAACAATTAATCATGAATAAACATTAAACAACACAAGATATATCAATACAATTCACTTTACACATAATTCCATCAACTTTGACTTTATAGAAATAGACCCACTTCATAGCAAATTTTAGGGAACTTGGAAAGACATGGGTTCATGGAATTTTCTTTCTTAAAACCATCCATAAACATCAATAATAGCATAAATCATCATTAAAAATCATTAAATGCAAGAACCCATGCTTAGAATCGAAATTAGGGTTTTTTGTGTTTTTGGAAGGACTTTGAAATCATTTGGATTGAGCTCCTTGAAAGGAAGAATAATCAAGGATAAAGGATCCCCATAGCTTAACCTTCATGAATCCCACGAAAATTGAAGAAGAAAACACTTGAAACCTTCAACCCTAGCTTGAACTTGACCTAGTCCTTCAATAGACTTCTAGAGAGAACTTTTGAGGAGGGAAGGGTTTGTTTTTTTTGGGAAATATGAAGAATGAATTCTAAAATACAATATAAATGTTTAAATACCTTTAAAATACTTAAAAACACTTAAAACAATAACCCACATATTATTTAGGACTAGGGGTGAATTTACCAACTCACCCCCTAAGTTGGCCGTGTCCCTTACAATTTTGCAGGTCTACTCCACACCCACCAGACCACGGACCATGGTATGGTCCACGCCCCGTCAATGGGGTCCATGGTTTGGGACTGAGAGTAAAAAATTAAACGCCTGGTTCACGCCCAAGACCTACAAGCCGTAGATGGATCTACGAGCCATGGTTTGGGGTCGTGGATCTTGCTGCCCTGGCAACTTCTTGGCCAAAGATGGGGTCCTCCTCAAGGGCCCCTTGGATGATATTTGGGGATTTGTACCCATACGTCTAACCCCTACACATGACCAACTACACATAGGAACCATCACCACATGATTTCATCCTCAAACAACACATCAAACTTAGACGACACAACACCAGGACACACTAGCTCCCAAGACTAGTTTCCGAATGTCATGGTCATCTCTTGATGTTTGACTTCAAAACTCTTTAAACTAAACATCTAAAGCCTAAACTCATCATTTAAACAAGATAACCACTACTAAAACACATGAGAGGCTCTAGTCCTTCCTATTTTATTTTTAGGGTTGTTACATGTTTCTTCAAGGTTTAAACTTGGTTAACTAAGGTAATCATCTCGAGACTCTTTTATGATTGTTTTTATGAATTTCTACGGACGTTTCGACAAGTTGGGACAATATGGAAAATCTGCCGATTTAAGATTAATTATGAACTATTTATAGGTGCGTACCAGCTTTTTATATATAGTGTTTGTGAAGCTTAGGACATAAGGAACAACTTTCATGAAGGAACTATGGTCTTTCGAGTGTTCATTGGAAAGGTATGTTAAGGCTATTCCCTTCGTTCGACATTTTTCCTTAGAGGTAGTTAGTGTTGGTGATCTTGTAGATGTAATTGTGAGTTGTTGGCTAATTGAGTGGTTATAAACCCTCATTTTAGGGACTCATAATCTGTTAAGAATGACCCAAAGTTAGGAATGACTTGGAGATTATTCATATATATTGTTTATAGCTAAATTGGTTGCCTTTAGCCTATTCAATTGTTTGTTGTCGCCCTTGGGGTTATTGTGGTTAGTTGTTGATCTATGAACTGCCTATGGGAGCTATGATATTGTCTAATAGGACTATGTTATTTCCAAAGAGGGCTATGTGTTACCCACAGGGCTATATTGATGCCAAAGAGTGTTGTACATGGGTATTTTTACACCAAAGAAGACTATGTGTTGCCTACAGGGCTATGTTGATGCAAAAAAGGGCTATATGCAGCCCACAAAGCTATGATGTTGCCTAAGAGGGCTTTTTGCTGCCTATGGGGCTATATCGTCGCCAAAATGAGCTATGTGACTTCTTACAAAGACAAGGGGCTACCGATAGGGGAATGTAGATTGATTTGGCACCTTCTGGGCTTATTGGGGCCTAGGTAGGTGGTATGTTGTTTGTACCTACCGAGATTATGGGGGCATGGTTAGGTTGATGTTTGATCATTTTTTTATTTTTTTAGATTTAGTAGTGGGTTAGCATGCTTATCTAAAATTTTGATTTCCTTACGTGATTGCTTTTGGTATATTATTATACTTGCTCACTTAGTCTATAGCCTTTCATACTCTGTACATTATTTTGTACTGACGCCCCATTTCCTTGGGGGCGCTGAATTTATGCATGCAGGTCCCGACAGATGACCCAGTATACTCCTCAGCAGCAAGATTGACTTTTATCTGATTGGCTAGCCCCTTTCCTCCGGAGCTGCCAGAGTTGGGAGGTTTGTTAGCTTTTGTTGTATATATCTTTATGGGTAGGTTGGGGCCCTGTCCCGCCAATCTTTACTACTCTTAGAGGTTTGCAGACTAGTGTGTAGGGTGTATAGCTACGTTATGGCCATACTGGCCTAGTTTGTTGGTTTGCTGAAGCTTGTGAGTTGTTTGATGTATTGTCTTGATTTATACCTGCTTTCAGTTTTGGTATAGTTATCATGGTGGCCTCGACGGCCCAATCAGGACTTCTGTGCTAATTGGCTATTTATTTATATGATCTTCTGGGAGTAGCTGTTTCTTTTATAGATCAATTGACAGGGCCCTTGCCGACCGAGGGTTTAGTTTTAAGCCGAGATATACTTGTTTGTTTTCTTGATTGCGTGTGGCTGCCATGCGCTAGTAGCAAGTGGTTCAGTAGGGTCGGCTCGGGCTTGAGTTTTGGCATTAGTAGCCAGTTGCGCATCTTGAGTTTGGGGCATGACACACTTAGAATTTTCCAAGTTTGGGTCCTCAGTGCTAGCATACTGGAAATTGTACCACGGATGCTATCACGATCCGTTTTGATCTTCACGGCCCATAAAGGCATTTGTGATCTTCACTTGGTTAGTCAACAACTCAGATTCCAGCTTGCATTTTCATCTCTTCTATCTTCTTTCACTTCCACTTGTTTCACCTGTACAATCACTACCAAACACATTATATCCACATAAATACACTTTATTCTAGTGTTAATTCTTAGTTTTCAAGAATCAAATGTTCCAAGATTTTGCGGTACATCAACACCCTCAATTTAGAACCATTACTTGTCCTCAAGTGATGACAAAACAATACATTCAAGCCTCAAATCATTCAAACACTTTTGAAACTACGCAACAACCATCTCAAATATAATTTGTATCCAAAACCATAAATCTAACATGCAAGGATCAATCTATGACATCTCATTACTCACAGTCGATCATGCTTATGCATGTGAATTATCAGCTAACACAATCTACTCTCAAATGTAATTGTTGTGTCCTCACACCAAAGAAGTCCCTCACTCATGATAATTGGGACTAAGTACTATGTTCACACTCTCAAAGAACTTCTAGCACTAACAACAAACTGCCATAGGCTTGCCCTTGCTTTATACGCTCTCTCTTGCAAATACCCAGAATAGGATCATTGTAGGACTTTATCGACTTGTAACATAGGCTCAGGCTAGGGAATGGATATTTGGGTTTGTGAGTGACTAGACCCTTGATTTTCCAAAGTTTTGTTTTCACACAACTCTTTTCTGAGCGATTCCCTCTTTTTCTTCATTTCAGCACATCCCAGCAACCACTATTTTACTTTTTATTTTTTTTCTTTTCTTTTCTTCACACTTCTCTTTTATTTTATATGCATTGAACTCACTGGTTAAACCTTCTTTTTCAGTTCATTGTTCTACTCGGATTGCAATCACCCTCAACTTAGGCTTTTGGCCTGAGTTGTGACATCGTATATTCGGAAACCAAAGGATATGATATTTACTGGGTAAAAACAAAAAACTAACTTTTAGGGTCAAATTGGGTTCAAGTGATAAGGTTTTATCTGGTTATTTTATTTTTGGATTTTTAATGGCTTAACAAAAATGGCCTACTGATCCTTTCCTATCCGGTTATTCTCATATTTAACCAAGACTACTTGGGCAAGTTCTAGTTTCTGCTCCTAGTGTTAGACTTTAAATAAGACTCACACACACATGACACAATACTACATTCTGTAGCTTCTTGGTTCACCAATTTATTTATCAGACTAGCGATGTTCAACATGTAAGTATCTAAGATGTCATTAAAGATCCTAACAGTCAAATCTCAGATCAAGGTAATCATTACACACAGACTAGCTGCTATATAACTCAACACACCAACACACACATGACCATAACAATTTTCATAGTAAATACAAAGTCAACCTCCATTCATTCTAACAGCTAGAATGGCATGTTGCTCACCACCCCCTCACCAAACAAAAGACTTTGCCCTCAAAGTTAATAAGGAAAAACAAAACAGGGCTATGAGGAGGGGTCATACCTGCGGCGCTCTAGGCGCCGATAGTCGGATCAGTGTCGGCACCCTTATCAATGGGTGTACTCTTAGAAACCAGCGCAGGATTAGGTTGGCTACCACTTACCGGGGTAGGTGATTCGCTACCAAAAGCCCCGGCTAACACTGCATTTCTTGGTTGTTGGTCAAGTGCTTTTTTTTCGTGAGCTTCCTTCTTTAATACCCTGCGTGCTTTCTTGTGTTGCTTTCTTTCCTCTCTGGACATGTCAGCTGGTAGCTCATCATCAGATTCTCCAACTTTTTTCTTTCTTTTGCCGGATTTTCTTTTAGGGAGTTCCCCATCGTCAAGAGACTAAGTAGTAGGTTGCTCATCGAATATCTTTAGTAATGACTCTGGCATGACTGGAGTAGGGACTTGTACTGGGTTTTCAGCCAGTTTAGCAACTTAAGCTCGCATCTCGGCTAACTACTTCTTGAACTCTTCATTATTGCTTGAGCCAGCAGCCTAGAACTGTGTTTGGACATGGGCCTCCAAACCATCCATCATGTTTTTCAAAACAGCAAGCTCCTTCCTTATTTCATCTTTAATGCTCTTCTCCACATCTAACACATTGTTCTTTATAAACTGGGGCATCCGATGGACGATTTGGTCGACCAAGGTCCTGGTCTGTCGCTGATCTGCAACCAACTTCTCAAGAAAAGTAGTTGGGAGAGTGATATAAGTGCTTGTAGCCTAAGGGCTTAAAGCTGGTGGCGATGATGGTGTCCCCAAAGCTGAATATGATGACCACCCTACTCAGCTTGGTCTGAAACCTGTGGGATGACTAGTGGTGTATGAGGTACTACCGCTAATGGTCCCACTGCTCCTGATTTCCTCCCATAAAGAGGATTGTTGACATCCTGAATTTTTGAAGCTGTAGTTAACTTAGATGCCTCCACCGGTTTATCCACCAACTTATTTGGAGGAATGTTCACCGGCAAATAAATCTTTCCTATCAGATAGGGAAACGACAAACCTGCTCGCTCATTCAGCGCTTTGTCTCGCATCTCTCTGGCGATGATCCGACCTGCATTCACAAGGTACCCGACCATGAGGCATGCAACCAATGATGATAGTGATGGAGATAATGTATTGTCATTTGCTATGGGTCACAACTTTGCTCGAACTATTGACCACCAAACCGTGGCTGGAAAAGTCAGAGATGCTTTCGTAATCTACACATTTGGATCAGACACACTTGCTACTGCTTCTCTTTCTGTGGCAGTGTACCCAATAATCCAACGCATAACACGCTCTCGTGAAGTAGGATCCTCTATCTCAATTCACTCGTGACAGCGTGGTGTTTACCCTCAAATAGTCCCACAAAAGCTGGTGTTCTATTCTTAGGGCCATGTAGGATCCGATTAATCGTTTCCTCAAAGATGTTCACAGTCTTCCACCGAATAATGATTGTATCTAATGAAGCAAATGCGGTTGCAAGTGTCTTCTGTGCTCTTTTTGTTGTTTTAGTTTCCACAGCCATGTTTATTAGGGTGGCGGCGTAGACAACAGAGAACTCTCGAGGTAGATGGCCGGTGTATTCCCCAGGAGCATTGGTCATCCATTCAAACTAGTGAATCTAGAACAGTTTGTAAATCTCTGGAAATGCCTGGATGTCTACCATCACTACCCTAGTCTCAGGCATGAGTGGTCTCTTTCTAAATCCCCCTGACTTGCTCACAATTCCCTTTTTAAAGAAATCTTCCGATCTGTTCACCGTCCACATAACTCTGAAACATTCAATAAGTTGTTGTCGTACTACTGGGTCAAATTCACGGATGCTCACATACTGGACCATAGTATCGTTTGGAGTCACCTCATCATCCCCTCTGCTGCAGCTGTCTCTGTCTAAGTTCCCATGTTATCCTCTAGTATTACTACAGGTGGAGAAGTAGTAGCATCTTCCTGAGAGCAGCTTTCAGACTCTGCACCGCCTCCCGACTCATTATCCGACTTGCTTCTCAAAGCAATATCAGATTTACTTCCCAATTCCTCCCTGCTACCGGAACTACTACCTCCCTCTTCATACTGAGGAGGAGTGTCCTGGAGAATAATCCTCCCTACTGCAGATCTAGTAGCTCGAGGTGGATGATCATCAGGTGTAATATTCATTTGTACCTTAGAACTACTAGACTCAGAGTCGTTATGACCTTCTAATTGAGAAGCATTGGGGGGAGAATGTTTGGTTGCATTCTTTCTTTAGGGAGCCATGGTACTTAAGAATTACAAAACTCATTAGTTACGCAAGTTAATAAAATGACACACTATCGGGTAATCAAACTTCCCTCGTGTAATTACATCGTGACCCCTTACCTTAGAATGTCGTCACCCAATCTATCATTGGGAAGGGCCACAAAATTAAAATATGAAACAGAAAAAAATTACCAAAAAGAAAAATTATACAAAATAATTAAACTCTACGGGAGCTCTCACGGGCTGTGGTAGGTACCACGGTCCGTAAAACCCCTCGTGGATTTCTCACAGAATCAGTATGCAACTGGGCTTCCCAAAGTATTTTTCACGGACGGGCTCACGGCCCGTGGAGTGAACCACGATCCGTAATACTGCCCGTAAACTTAACCAGTGATGATATGAAATGCCCAAGTGTGGTTCACAAGTTGTTTCACAGCTTGTAGTGGCTTCAACGATCCGTGAAGCGTATCATGGTCTTACACTTGGGCACTTAATCAGTCATTGCTTCCCTCACCTTTACTTATAGGATATGTCACCCCCATTTTCTTAGCACATGTTCACAACATGACTACTAATACCACTTAATTTCTATCATACACAAAGCCAACAAGAACAATATTCATTCAACACACAGATACCCTGATCAGACCCACACAAGAAAAAAATCAATTCAACTGATCCTCAAAAAGTAGGTATCCCTATTTTCACACAAGATCATAATGAGACTATTAACATAATTGAATTTCAACAAGCACACTGCCGACAAACACGATACTTATCCAACCAAACACGTACCCACATATCAACACTATCCTTCATGAATTCAACTACCCTAATAAAATCACAACTAATTTAGACACAGTGTGATCATACCCATGACGAAAATCAATCACATATATGCAATTAAAACTAACCCACAACAATTCAAGATTATACATCACAAGATCAGGCTAATCTCAACTAATTCCAAGGAAATCTAACTTGTTTTAAGACAAGATCAAACTTGTAACAAATTATGAAGCGACTTACTTGGAGGTAGTAGAGAGTTTCACCCAAAAAGAAGAAGAAGGAGTCGACTTGAAATACTTGACCAACTAAGGATGTAGGGTTTCGATTCTCTGGGAAATAAGGATTTATCGATGATTGAATCGATTTAACTCTTTAGTAACAGTTATAATATGAATCATGGAGAGAAAATAAGGGGAAGAACCCGACCTTTGGTGCTTAGGAAGCTAATATACGTTTCTTTTAATTTTGGTGCCATTTCGGGTTAGTTTGGGTATTGGTAAGACTGGGTTGTGGACGATGGACCGTGAAAGTGCCCGTGAAGGTCACCACGTTCCGTACAGTCGTCCGTGAAACTGAATTGGGGGCAAAATACTTACATGTGGTT
This sequence comes from Solanum acaule, assembly GCA_036250505.1. Lineage (NCBI taxonomy): Eukaryota > Viridiplantae > Streptophyta > Magnoliopsida > Solanales > Solanaceae > Solanum > Solanum acaule. Next base: position 8,971 of record JAJOOR010008111.1, read on the forward strand.
GACGAGAGGCTAGATGGTCCGTACAAGTCCTGACGGGCTGTGAACCCTTCAGTGAATCATTTTCTTGCAATTTCCAGTAGCTCCCTTAGGTTGGTTCTAAGATTGATGGACCGTGAAGTTGCCCGTGAAGGGCACCATGGTCCGTGAGGCTGCCCGTGAAGAGCAGTCTGCACCTAGTTCCTAAAATTTTTAACCCATTCTGTCCTGCACACATCAACACACAGTGACTCTGTAAAAATAAAGAAAAATAAGGAAAAAGGAAAATACCTAATACAATTACATCTTGGGTTGCCTCCCAAGTAGCACACAATTTAACGTCGCGGTGCGACACGGGTTACTTGATTACTCAGACATCGTCAAGTTTACATTCCTCCACGATCTTCACATCTTCTAGAACACCCATGTATGCCTTGATTCACTGGCCATTGGCTTTGAACCTCTTTCCCTTGTCATTTTCCACCTCAATAGCACCCGACTGAAACACCTGCGTTACATTAAAAGGTCCAGACCATTTTTATCTCAACTTTCCCGGAAACAGACGAAGCCTAGAGTAAAAAAATAATACCAAATCACTAGGAGTGAAGCTTTTTTTTACAATATTATTGTCTTGATATAGCTTCATCCTCTCCTTATATAGTGCATACCTCTCATAGGCTCTCAGACGAAACTCATCTATCTCATTGATCTGATCCAATCTCAGGTTTGCAGTTTCTCTCCAACTAAGGTTTAACTTCTTCAAAGCCTAGAGTGCTTTATGCTCAAGCTCAACCGGCAAATGACATGCCTTTCCAAACACCAATTGATATGGAGACATACCAATAGGCATCTTGAAAGCTGTCTGATATACCCATAGAGCATCATCTAACTTCCGTGCCCAATCTGTCATATTGGCATTCATTGTTTTAGCCAGAATTGCTTTAATTTCTCTATTGGAGACCTCCACTTGGCCACTAGTCTGTGGGTGATAAGGTGTTGCTACCTTGTGCTGTTTAACTCCATATTTAGCCAGAAGAGAACTTAATACCTTATTGCAGAAATGAGAACCACCATCACTGATGATAACTCTGGGTGTGCTGAACCTTGAGAAGATATTTTTCTTCAGAAAACCAGCAACACTCTTACCATCATTCTCAGGCAAAGCAACTGCCTCAATCCATTTGGACACATAGTCCACTGCAACCAATATGTACTTCTGCCCATAAGAGCTCACAAATGGGCCTATGAAGTCGATTCCCATACATCAAACAGCTCCACCTCCAGAATAGGTGTCATGGGTAACTCATGGCGCCAAGAGATGACTCCTTGTCCTTGGCATACATCACAACTCCTTACTACTTCCATCGCATCCTGATGAATTGTAGGCCAGTAATACCCACACTGAATTATCTTGTGGGCTGTCCTAGCACCTCCATGATGACCACCTACCGGAGAGGAGTGACAGGCTTCTAGATATGCAACATCTCAACTTCAGGAACACATCGCCAGATGATGTTGTCAGCACACACCCTGTACAGATAAGGTTCATTCTAAAAATACTTACCCACATCATGCAGGAACCTCTTCCTTTGTTGATATGTCAGCCCCTCAGACATCAAATCACTAACGAGAAAGTAAGCAAAATCAACAAACTAAGGAATAAGATCAAGAGTAGCGGCTAATACCTGCTCATTCGGGAACAAATCATTTATGTCGAGCTCAAGTTCCTCTTTCTGTTCAGCCTCCAACCTCGACAGGTGATCAGCCACTTGGTTCTCACAACCTTTCATATCCTTAGCCTCAAAATCAAACTTCTGAAAAAGTAATACCCATCTGATCAACCTTGGTTTGACATCCTTCTTTGTCATGAGGTATCTCAGAGCTGTATGGTCTATATGCACTATCGCTTTAGTGCCCATCAAGTAAGCTCTGAATTTTTCAAAAGCATACACCACCGCCAGTAGTTTCTGCTCAGTAACTATGTAGTTTCTGCTGTGCCCCATTCAGTTACTTACTAGCATAGTAAATCAGATGAAACATCTTGTTGCGCTTCTGCCCCAACACAACTCCTAAACTAGTACCACTAGCATCACACATTACCTCAAATTGCTCTGCCCAATCTAGGCTAATGATCACTGGTGCAGAAATCAACTTCTCTTTTAGGCATTTAAAGGCTCTGAGACATGCCTCATCAAAGACAAATTTCACCTCCTTCTCCAAAAGCTTGCACATGGGGTGTGCAATTTTGGAGAAGTCCTTGATGAACCTCTTATAGAATACGGCATGTCCTAAGAAACTTCGAACACCCTTCACATGGATCGACGGAGGTAACTTTTCAAACACCTCAATTTTGGCCTTGTCGACCTCAATCCCTTTTTGTGACACCTTGTGCCTAAGGACTATGCCTTCCTTGACCATGAAATTGCACTTCTCCTAGTTCAACACTAGATTTGCCTCCTCGCGTCTTTGTAGGGCCCTGCTAAGATTCAACAAACAATCATCAAAGGTATCACCTACCACTGAAAAGTCATCCATGAAGACCTCCAGAGTGTCCTCCACCATGTCTGAGAAGATAGACATCATACACCTTTGGAAATTTACTAGTGCATTACACAGTCCAAATGGCATGCATTTAAACGCAAAGGTGCCATAAGGACATGTAAAGGTAGTCTTTTCCTGATCTTCAGGAGCAATCGATATCTGGTTGTAGCCAGAGTATCCATCTAAGAAGCAATACCACCTTTTTCCAGCCAACCTATCAAGGATCTGGTCCATGTAAGGCATTGGAAAGTGATCCTTTAAGGTCCACTTGTTCCGCTTCCTGTAGTCCATACATACTCGCCATCTAGTAACTCTTTGTGGGACCAACTCATTCTTTGCATTCACGACCACAGTTATACCACCCTTTTTGGGCACACATTGCACTGGACTGACCGAGTGATTGTCAGATATAGGGTACACCACCCCAATATCTAACCACTTGATTATCTCCTTTTTGACCACCTCTTGCATATGTGGGTTTAACCTCCTCTGGTGTTTAATGCTTGGGCTACAGTCCTCCTCAAGTTGGATCTTATAGGTGCATATACCCGGAGGTATCCCGATGATGTAAACAATGGTCTACCCAATGGCCCTTTTGTACATAATCAACACTTTGATTACAACTTGGACCTGTTCATCATTCAAATCTGCAGCTAAAATCATAGGTAAAGTGTTGTTAGTTCCTAAAACTACATACCTCAGGTGACTGGGCAACTGTTTCAGTTCCAGCACATGTGGCTTCTCAGTGGATGGTTTTGCTGGAGGACTTGGCCTATTTTTCAAATCCAGGTCCAGTTTCTTTGGAGCTTAAGAGTGTGCTCCCATACCCTACAACACATTCACAATCTCTACATAATCAGACCTGAAGTCAACTTCATAAATCATCAGCACTGCAACTAAGGTTTCAACAACCAGTCTCTCTTCAATGTTTGCTCCCATTTCTTCTTCGTCAAAAACCTCTATTGCGGACAATACATTCATGTCCTGTGGCTGCTTCATTAACCTGGAAATATTAAACTTTACCTCTTCTTTGTTGAGTCTCAATTTCAGTTCTCCTCGCTCAACATCTACCAAGGCTCGTCCTTTGGCCAGAAATGGTCTTCCCAAAATAATGGGAACCTCAAAATCCACTTCGCAATCTAAGCTCACAAAGTCTACCGAAAAGATGAAAGTGTACACCTTTACAAGAACATCACATAGGACGCCCATAGGTCGCTTCACTGACCTATCTGCCATCATTAACCTCATGGTTATGAGTTTTGGAACTCCTAACCCAGTTGCTTGTAGATGACCAGCGACATAAAGTTTATACTGGCCCCTAGATCACACAAGGCCTTTGCAAATTTGATTGATCCGATAATTCATGGTATGGTGAATGCACCCAGATCCTCCTTCTTCTGCACCAGAGACCTGGTAGTAATAGCACTGCAGTGATGAACATGGTTAGTCAAATCAATACTCATCGCTTTTTTCTTTGTAACCAAGTCTTTCATGAACTTGGCATATCCTGGCATCTGCTCAAGGGCTTCCACCAACGGTATGTTCACGGACAACTGTCTCAGCATGGTGATGAATTTAGTGAATTTCCCATCCCGACTTTTTGGTTTGGCTACTGGTTGAGCATCCTCCAAGTCATCTACTTGCTTAACTTCATCCTCCTCTCTTCCAGCTTGCTCCAATACCTGCTCATGTTTAGTACCTGTAGAAATTGGGTCAGTAAGAATTTTAACACTCCTGGTGGCGATAGCCATGCAGTGCCCATCCTTCTTAGGATTTTGGATCGTGTCACTTGGTAGTGATCCATTCTTCCTCTAATTTAATGAGGCTGAAAGTTGCCCCAACTGCTGCTCAATTTGCTTGATGGAGGTGGTGTGAGAGTCTACCAGTTGACTCATACTGGAGAATTCACGTTTCATCTCCTTCACCCCTGCATCCATTGACGCACCTTTCTGGAGCACCTTGACCAATATATATTCCAGCTTAGACCCGTTAGAACTGCCTCTTGCCCGATCTCTATTACCTGGGGGCATATACACACCACTGCGATCATTCCTGTACCTATCTCTGTTCTGCCAGTTTTCCTACTCTCTATTTGCTGGCCTATCATACTGTCCTTCCCTTGAGTAGTTCCGACCTGCATTTCCATAATTGTAACCCTGGCTTCCCGAGTTATAATTCTAGAAACCTCCTTGATTTCCCAAGTAATTAGCCTCCTCATCTAGATCAATATCCTGATCTTCATACCTGTTTGGTTGTCCCACAACATTTACCTTTTCAGACTTTGAGAAAATGTGCTTTGTAAGTAGATCTATTTGGGTCCTCATGTGAGCCATGTCCTATCCCTTTCTTCTTCACTCTTCCTTTGCTCAGCCGAAAGTTCAAATGTGTACCCAAGATCTCCTACTTCTGCATCCCTTGTGTACCATGCCCTGTTATTCTATGACACTTCGTCCATCAATTGCATGCTCTCTGAGAATGGCTTTCTCATAAAATATCCTCCACACACTACATCAATAATAGGTTTAGTAACATAATTTAAAGATCGATAAAATGCCTGTTTTAGATGTCTCTTAGTGAGACCATGGTTTGGACACTTCTTCAACTTTTGGCTGGGCACTTATTTCATCTTTCATTTGCAACTCTTTTGATTCCGGAAAGAATCGTTCTAGGAAAGCTTCATTCAGTTTAGTCCAAGTCCTGATTGAGTCATCAGGCATCTCATTCAACAAATTTATTGCCTCTCCAGTAAGAGACAATGGGAACAACCTCAGTCTCATTGCTGTCTGGCTAACTCCAGGAATTTCTTGCGATTTGCAGATCGCCAAAAAATTCATCAAATGCTTGTTAGCATCATCACCCGCTGCACCCCTGAACATACCTTTTAGATTTAGCAACTGAATCATAGTGCTGGTGATTGTGAACTTAACACCTGAAGGTAGTGCAGGTAACAGTATTGCTCCAGTGGCTCTAGCTCCATCCAAATCTATGCCATCCTCTTCATACATCATATGAGTTGGAGGTTGTGGTCTACCCCTTGGAGTTATTGGTTGGCGGTTGCGGGGAATGATTCCATCCACCGCTATGATTTTGTTCACTGCCCTAGGTTGGTTGTTCACAACATTCGGCTGAATACCCCTAGCAACAGTTTCAGCTTCCAATCCAAATCTCTGTCTCTACGCCTCAAGTTCTTGTGAGTTCACTATCTTACAGATTGTTTTCCGAAGTTCTGGATCATATGGGACTAATGGGGCTCCCTTACTTCTGGTGTTCCCCATAACGTTGCGTCTAATGTTCTTTCGTAGTTGAGTTTCAGGCAATTTACCTCTACAAACTACATGAGAGTTACCTATATCTGACACTTCTCAGTCTACTCAGATAATCTTCACTCCATTCCTCTCGGTCCTAGAGTGTTACACGATTTACCCTCACCTACAATGGTGTTAATGTTCTTTTCTCTCGAACTCGAACTTTGACTCCATTTAGTTAGATTAGTTTAACTTTTTCCTAACTATCATTTTTCTCTCGAACAAATGACAGATACAAGCTCACTCTAATGCGTGCACTCATCAAAATACAATAATAATGAAAACTAAACTACAATTTGTAACCACAAATTGCCTTTCACTAGTTTTATGAAATCACAATTACCATTACATCATGGATCCCACAACCCCAGTTGTGGTGTTTAGCCACTCATGATTTCACGTAAATGTTCAAAAATATTGAATGAAAACATGTTAGAAAGTACTTACGAGAATAAGCAATCAACAACCACTTTGATAATTCAAGAACCGGAAATCCAAACTTCAAACTTAATTCAATGTTCAAATCCAAAATCACAAACTGAGAATAATGGAAACTCGTTAGTCGTTCAAGTTTAGATAAGATAAAAACATTAAAAAAGTGACTTAATTAATTCAAATAAAGTGTTTTAAAAAGAGTCCTACTCGAAGTAGAACTGAACTGTCGGGCACCTCACGGATGCTACCACGGTCCGTCAAGCCTTTCGTGGTCTTCACTTAGAACTCTCCAACTTGGGTCTTCAATGCCTGCACATTGGAAATTGCATTACGGGCAACACCACAGACCGTTAAAGAGACCACGGTCCGTCTAGGTGTCCGTGGTCTTCACTTAGAACTCCCCAAGTTTGGGTGTTCATTACCATCACACTGGAAATTGCATCACTAACAACACTACGGACCGTTAAAGAGACCACGTTCCGTCTGGGTGTCCGTGGTCTTCGCTTAGAACTCCCCAAGTTTGGGTCTTCAATGCCATAACACTGGAAATTACATCACGGGCAACAACATGGATCGTTAAATAGACCACGGTCCGTCTGAGTGCCTGTGGTCTTCACTTAGAATTTCCCAAGTTTGGGTCCTCAATGCTAAAATAATGGAAACTGTACCACGGATGCTAACACGATCCGTCTTGATCTTCACGGCCCATAAAGGCGTTCGTGATCTTCACTTGGTTAGTCAGCAACTCAAATTCCAGCTTGCATTTTCATCCTTTCTATCTTCTTTCACTTCAACTTGTTTCACCTGTACAAACACTACCAAACACATTATATCCATATAAATACACTCAATTCAAGTATTAATTCTTAATTTTCAAGCATCAAATGTGCGAAGATTTCGTGGCACATCACCCGACAACAGGATCACTAGAGGCGGCAGGGAAGGCTCAACGGGGACATCAATGCCCATCTCAGTAGTTGGAGGGATGGGAGAGTCTTAAGTGACTCCACTAATACCAACCGTTGAAGTCTCCCTAAAGGGGATGACCTTCTCGATCTCCTGCATCTTAGTCAAGGTCTGAGCAATCATATTCTCCTCTTTCCTCAACTCCTCCTCATCAGTCTCCTTGCTAACTTATCCTCGGCCTTCTCACTATCATCATCCACAACATTAACACTCACAACAATCTCAGTCTGCTCACTAGGAAGAGGCACGGTACTAGGCCTCTCTAGCATGGAGTCAGGTGCATCTGGTAGGGGAACATCGCCCCAAAGCATGGATATGTCCGTAAAATGAAACTGGAACACCTCCACTGGCAAGGTAGCAAGCTCGTCCCTCATGGTGTCTAGTGAACCAGATCTACCCTCGGTCTTCTCTTTAGCCTCTAATCTCGCTATGAGGTCATCCAACCTCACACTATGACTCTCAACCAACCCCTCACACTTGACCACCCTCTCTATCAGTGGGGCTAAAGCCTTTTCAATGGTCCAATCAATGATCTTGGGCATGTGCGTCTCAACCTGAGTGACTCTAATATCTGCCAATCGGGCAAAGTTTCTCATCTGGTAAATCATCGCCTTGGTCAAGGGGGACGGGTGATAGGAGAAGGGGAAGGTCTCACAACAACAACAAAATGTAAAGAAAAACTAAAAGTAGTAGTAGAGAAAGGTACATTAGATGGTGTAGAAATACATATCTGCTCCATAGACAGAGCAGGTGTGCTAGCCTCAGCTACTAGTGTGGTGGGGTCAACTAAAGCTGTCGAATCTGGTTGTTGTGGCTTCCTCTGAGTCCCACCATCCCGCAAGTACTCAGCCTCAATCATTCGAATATCACTAGAAGATGTCGATGTGATCCTCACATCTGTATTCCCCTAAAAGAGAACTCCCGCTCTCTCACATAACTGCGTAATAAGCATTCAGAAAGGGAGAGATGGATGCTCTTGCCTGGTTCGTAGCAACATATCTTCCACAATGATGGCACATACATTAATTTTCTTTCTGAATGATTGTGCCCACTAGCACTGCCTTTGGATGTTGGAGTATTGATTCATTTTGGGATGGGATGATATTTCTTCTAATAAACCTTAACAAATACCGTGGCAAAATGTTTAAGTCCTTTTTCTCGATCTTTTCCCTTTCAGCCATTCAAGATGGAGAAGACTCATACCATAGGGGCTAGCAAACCCTTTAATGCATAAAAAGTTTTATTCATCCGAGCCTTGTATTCATCAATGTAACACACTATATCCAAAAGAGGGTAAGACTGCATTTTCTAAAAAGTTGTGGGAACCAACCCACGGCCATGGATGGGACCACAGACTGTAGGGTTGGTCTGTGGATGGCCTCCCCAAAACAGACCCTGAAGTCCCAGGACCGCGGCCTGACCAACAAATCATCGATCAGACCACAATTCGTGGTTGAGGGCCCGTGGTTCAAGGGCCTAGAATCGAGCTACTGACCACAGTCGACTGCCGTGCAGGATAGACCATCGTCCTGTCCACAGTCCGTCGATTGAGGGTTATGGTCGGTAGGCTGGCAGTTATTTTTAGGGGCAGTTGGGTCTTTTCCTAATTAATATAGTAATACTATGTCGTTTTGCCTATGTCTAGGACCCTTATATAAGCATTTTAACCCCCAAATTTTCCAATAGAAACGATTCTCTCCAAATTCATCAAAAAGAAGAACTCCCAAATATTTCTCTCTCTAGCCATTGAAGAAGAAGAATGATTAAACCTAGGGTTTCAAGTCAAGATCTCAATTACTCCATTGAAGATAAGCATTTGAACTTGAGGTATGATAGTTTTCATCCATGAATTCCTTTCATTCACAGAGTTTCCAAATCCTTCTATTTCAAAGTTAGAATTCCCCAATTGAGTTATGGTTTTCTTCAATTGTCTTGGGTTCTTATGATTATTGATTTAAATGATTGAATTATGATGTATTATGCATGAATTGATGAAATACTATGGTTTTATGATGTTTTCCCCTATGAACCCATGAAATCCCTGTGTTTTCAAGTTATGATCATATGAAGTGGGATTTTGATTATAAAGGTTGAGTTTTAAGAAAGTAAGCACGTAATGAGAGAATTACATGAATTTATGATGAAATCCATATCTAACTCATGTTTTCTAAATGTTGATGATTGAAAGTGGGTTTTTAGCCTTGAAAGGTGATTTATGGAATTATGCATGTTTTCATGAGAATTATGTAAATGTTTTAAGGATGCTTTGAGAGTAAAGTATCAATGATGATGATTGTTGTTGTGTTGCTGAAAGGATTTCTCATAAACACACTAAGGCATGATTTTGAAAGGGTTTCTCACAAAGTAAGGATTCTAAGTTTGAAAGGTTTTCTCACCTAATTGAATCAAAGATAAGGAGCTATCCTAATGAAACGTATCTTGGATTGGCTAGATTACAAGACCTTAATAAGAACAAGTAAGAAATGACTATTATGTGGGAATCATGCTTAGTACTTAGAGGATATTGAGATGTAGGCTTTCCCGTTAGTAGAGGCTGAGTTTCTAGAAGCAATTTCTTTATCCTTCCTTGTGTGCCCCCATAGGATGATTGTCTAGATAGACATTAGCTAGTGGATCCACTTAAGCTAGAAGTTCATGGTCTTTACCTTGGCAAGTAGGACAAGCCTTTTCGGTGTGAGAGACACTAGAGGATCATGTTATAGCTCACATGGTCTCTATGTCGGTTAAGGCTCATTCCCACAACAACAATATGAATAATGAACTTAGGTTACTTTAAGAAGTATCTCACGTGAGTTCAAAGGTTTTAAAGATGTTAGCTTGCAATGGACATGTTTTATGAATTACGTTTTCTAACTCATTTTATATCATGTTTTATCTTGGTCAGTTGCATGTCATGAAATTTCTTATTTTAGCATGATTTAAATGTTTTATGCATAGCTATCATACTTGGCACATTGTTTTGTACTAACACATACTCTTGACTACATTTTCCCCAAATATAGGGTTTGATATTTAGGGTTCGCAGTTTCGTGGCTAGTGATTGGCTTTGTTGATTTCCTGAGTTTTGGTGAGTCTTCATGCTTCAAGGATGAATTTCCATTGTTTAGTTTCTATTTTGTATTTCTGTTTTGGACATGATATATGGGCTAGGCCTAATTTCATTCTATTGTATTAGATGACTTGAGACAAAGTGCTTAGACCTCTGCTTTTCTTTGATAAAAACTATTGGACTTGGACTATTGTTTAACTTCTATTGTTCTATTTCTTATGTTATTAAAGCAAATGGCTTGTATGGGGTCCTTCGCAGTTCTATAGGTTATGTTACATCTAGGGTGTACCCCTGGGTCGTGACAATCATCATGATTAGATGGGGTGCACAATATTGTGTTAATTTCATTTGCATGACATTGAACCATCTTACCTCTCACTTCCAATTCATCTACAGTCTTCCTGACAGTACCCTTCCTTTTCTTTGGCAACGACTTAGCATAGACGTCATAGAATTCTCGCACCCACTTTGGCACATAAGGTCATTTTGCTTCAGTGAATTTCCACAACTTGTGAAATTTGATCACTGCCCATATAGTTAGGTAGTCACTCACGACTCCATCAATTGAAAGTCGATGCTCCTCCAAGATAGTCCGTTCTCTTTTTTCTTTGAGGCTATTTAAATCCCTTAGAGCTATTATCAGGAGAACACGAGAAGCATAATTAGGATCTTGTGGAGGTGAAGCTAACTTGGAGCACTCGTTCACCTGCTTAGTGGCAATATTGTTTATCACTTTCTTACCCCCATTGGTAGGGATCTGAGGATTAGTTTGTTGGGCACGAGGGGCCTCCAAAGGCTCATTAATAGATATTCCCTTTTGTTTGTTTGGTGAAAGAGGAAGAGGAGAATCTATGTCTATCTCATTGTCTGATGTAACCACTTGCTTACCCTTTGTTTGTGTCATTTCCTGCAAACCACACATTCAAACATACGGTTTGTGAAGGTTAATTGAAATCAAACACACATTGAATCAAATATAAAAAATATTCCTCAGGCTCGCTTATCGAGAAGGAGGATCACTAAATATGATCGGCGAGCTCACCAAAGCTTGCCGAATTAGACAATAGAAAACTTCTTAGGATTCAGGCACAAAAAGCGGAGTCAATTCCAACTCGGCAATTCTTTGAGCGGACTAAGAAAAGCCCATTGAAAATGATAGTGCAAATTAAAAAGACACATGCATCAAGTGTGATATCCTCTCTCACTCGACAATTCGCCAAGTGGATTCTACAAACTAAGACAAGCTCGCCGAACGGGACGGTACCCAAGGTCATATACATGCTAAATAAGGTGAACTGAGGCTTACTCGGTGGTTCTCCTAACCTTCTTGGCCAACTAAGACAAGCCCGCAATAGGAAGTGTTCAACGTACCTAATTTTTAAAACTAACCCAATATATAGAACAAATACAAGTTTCCCCCATCATTACAATCCACATATATGCTCATCTACTCATGGGTACTCCGACATCCCCCCAGATTTTGCTAAGTATTGCACTAATTAACAATTTTCCCTTAAGAAAGTAGTCATCTTGTCTATTATTGGGAAAAATCATGCAATTGTGTCCATACTAGGCTAATCAAACTTTACCCATATCAAATTGGACTCAGACCCATCATATATATCAACTCAATTTCAAATTTCAACCAATTCAAACAAGATTGCATTTTTCAAGCACACACATTCAACTCTATCATGGGTATAGTTTAAATCAAACAATACAATGCTACCCATCAAAATCTATCACACAATAACACTTAATGGCTTCAAGCCCACACTCAATATGAAATTAACGCTAAAAAAATTCAACAAAATTCAAAAACCAACCTCAATAGGAGAACAAGTCGAGAAAATCAAGGAAATAAGATGGGTTGATAGGAAATCCAAGCGAAGGCACTCGTCGAACTTTGAAAACACATACCAAAGTCTCACAATCACTCAAAAGAAGCAATGTAAGATAAAGGAGTGAAAAAGACTTCAAGATATCAAAGGGTTTGATTTTTGAATTTAAAAAGACCCTTGTCCTTTTATACCAGGTTTGTTCGGTGATCAAGACTAACATCACCGAACGTGTTCAGTGAATTGCCTATTAGAGCTTAAGCTTGCCTAACATGTCTGACAAAAATACTAAACCTGAAGGCTCATTCGATGGACCCGATAGAGTCCGCATAGTTCACTTTAACAGATCACCTTATAGAGTTCTGATCGCTGATTTTAACCGTACACTTTTCCATCTGTTCAAGCTCAAAAGGTAGACAAGAATGAGTCCACACAATGCCTTCGGTGTATCACCTATTCTTCCCTTCTCTACCTTTCAACCTCTTCTCAATCTGCACCCATAAAGAAAGTTATTCGAAAGCATAAAAAAAAGTAAAGACTTGGGTTGGCTCCCAAGAAGCACCTTATTTAACGTTGTGGCACAACAAAGTTCTCAATCTCAAAAATCATTATTTCCTTGGATTGAGATTCATTTTTCAAATCCTTCAACACTTTATCGGTCCCTTCAACCTTTTTGTAGATCCTTGCAAGCATGTCCTTAGTCCTGCTTCCTACTAGCTCAGTTGGTTCCTTTAGGCGTGGATGATCATGGGGAGGCACGTACCTATCTTCTTCCATCTTCCTATCTTTCCAATTTCCACCCCTCTAGTCTTTCCAACCAAAATCTCTATTGGTTTCCACCTTGTCGTTGATAATTGATGTGGGAACCTCCCATTTGATTTCCTAAGTATTGAACTTACTCATTGTATAACGCCTCAAATTTGGCATCATCCGAGCACTACCCACTATTGATTCCAACCACATTTACCTATTTGGGTCCACCTCCCATGACATGTCTAGATAACAAATCGAGTTGGGTCATCATTTTGGCTATGTATTCATCTTTTTTCACGGTCCTTCTCAACTTGTTTTTCTTAAACTCACTAGTAGAGTAGGCACTTGGTCCTCCCTAGTGTGCCATGCTTGGTTAACCTTAATCATATCATCTAGAAATAAAGCATCCACATCATTCAACTGCCTCATTAATCCACATTGAACTAACTGATCAGCCACACCTTTATTGACTGAATCTAGGCTACAATAGAAGTATTGATGTAACAAATTGTATGGAACGCTACATGTTAGACATTGCAAAAGCAGCTTCTTGAACCCCAGCCACATATCATGTGGAGGTTTACCTCCAATACGCTTGAAATTTTTGTTATGGATTTGAAGTTTTACCATCTTTGAGGGTGGAAAGAATGTCTCCAAGAAGGCATCATTTAGCTCTTCCCACGAAGTGATAGAACCATTTGGCAATTCAACCAACCATCTTGTAGCGTCTCCCATTCAAGAGAATGGGAATAACCTCAACCTTATGGACTCTTTAGAGATATTCTTGAATGTTGTTCATAGGGATTCTCATGAGCTAGGCCTCAAAAATTACCTTTTAGTTGGAGCAATTGTATCATTGTTCCGGTGATGTGAAACACACCCCTCCCGGTTATGAGAGGTACCTAGATTGCTCCTGCGGTTTGAATAATATTCATGTGCATATCATTCAAATCACCCATGTTGTCATTTTGACCATAGTGACTATCATTGTCACTTCCATGGTCATTCATTGCATAAACCTGCAAATCAGCCAACAACAACACCAAACAACAATCAACTACAACTAAAGAAAATTAAAATATTATTTCTCAATTAGAATTTCTCAACCACCATTCCCTGGCAATGGAGCAATTTTTTATAACACTCAAATTTCCTCCTTAAAACCAATTAAAAGGTATAGCGGTCATAGTCAATAAATAAATCCAACAAAGAATCGGGGTCAAATCCCACAAAGAAGGTATATCATAGAGAATTTCTATCATGAAATTTGGATTTTAAGATCGCTCATTTGCAATAGTAAGAACAAGTGGGTGGATAATTTCACCAATTTAATATAAATCTTTGGTTATCAATTATCAAAATTAAACTAAAATGTCGAAGAATTCAAGAGTTAATAAGCAATCTAGGGGTGCATCAATTGGAAATCGATGTCACATATGGGTAATTATGTTGCTCTATATTGATGAATATTCATAAATAGGCTAAGTTATCTTCATTGATGCTAATCATCTTTCGATCTCAAGACAATATGCATAGAATCTCATTTCGGTCTCATCTAAATGCCATCCTAAACAACCCAATACCTTACTTTATTCTCTCATTCAAGAACATGGTAAATAGATCCGACCCATAACCTTTATTTCCAAGCAAGTTACAAACATAAAATCTAAATTTCTAGTATTGGACTATACCCATTCCTGTCAATCTCTTTCGAGCACCAACCGGAGATCGGAAGTAGGAATTAAGTTTGCAACCTTAACCCAAAAATTAACTCCATGCTAATTAGATCAAATTCATGTATGAACAATAATAAAATAGAGCATAGCACAATATCCACTACATTAAATCAACACCCCAACTCCATAATTTCACCCCTAGATTTTGGGATTTTAGTCACCCATCACAAAGAGTAAAGAGATTATACCTTCCATCAAAGTAGACATGGGTAACATGAAATTAAGAAATTACAAGTAAACCACTTTGGATTCAACTTCAATTTTTCAATTTCAAGAACAAAGTTATAAGACCCCAAAAGTTAGAAAAGTGTTCTTCAAAGATAAAATGTTCTCTCTAAACTCTTCACAAACTCTGATATTCTCTATTCTATGTCATCTGATGTTTAATTTCTATCTTCTTTGGGGTATTTATAATTTTCCAAAATTAGGCCCAAAATTCCACTATATGACTCAATTGGCGACATTAGTTCGGCTCGCCGAACTCGTTCGGTGCATCACCTCTTGCTCTCCAGCTCGCCTTTTTATGCCCTTAGGCTTCATGTGTTTAAAACTCAATTGGAGAACTTGATTGAGTTAGCCTTTCACGTTGGACGAATCGCTGAGTATCACCTTGGATCGTCTTTCGAGCATTCAATCTTTTCTTTTCACACTGTCATTTTGGGCGATGTTCATCAAGCCCACCTTTCTCATTTGGCTCATCGCCTTCTCTACCAAAGTCCGTCGACCTACTTTGATAGACACAAGTGCTATACACTGTCATGTTTGGTGAGGTCGTACTCAATTTGCGATCCGTCTTTCTTGTTAGGCGATCAACAATGTATAGTTTGCTCTTCTTTTTGTATTTTCGGTCATTCTTTCAAACATCAATCATTGCCTTGTCCAATTGCCTTCATAGCTATAAATCATCAACATTCTATCAGAATAGGAAAATATTAGGCATTGAAGACACCGATTATTGAGCTAAATAGACCTTATATTAGTGCAAATCTACCACTCGTCAGATACTTAATAATTAACAAATAAATTGTAAATATAAATACAAAACATAAGCTACGTTAGTGCCTTCATAGCGTATTCTTCAAGCTTATCAAGTAGGGATTAATAAGTAATAAGATGTTTACATAAAATATAATGTCTGAAATAATGATCTTATTTCAATTTTAGAAATTCTTCAATAGAAGAGTTTAAAAAAGTAGTTCTCAAAAAATAAATTTTGGTTAAAAAAACTAGTATTTTATTTTTATTTTTTTTAAAATAAATTTACCAAAAAATGACAAGTTATATGCCAAAATTTATTTTGACAAATTTTATTTTTAATTTCTGCTTTTTATGATAAAATGGATCTATTGTCTATGAAAATAACACTAGTTTGCAAATATTTTATAGGATTTTTCCCTTTCCATTTTAGTATTATTTGATGCAAATATCTTTTTATGTTTTTTGCTTTCATTTTAAGAAGATTTTATTTTCATTTTGATGTTTTCATGTTTGTGTTATATGAAGTTGATTACCTAAACCGATTATGCATTGTCTCTCTTTTCATTTTTTTTACATTTTGTAAGCTTATTCCTTGTGATTTGTAACAAGTGGTTTTGTTGGTTGGTTAATTGGTCACATTTTATTCATGAAATGGCTTGGATTGGTATTAGTCTGGACGGTGTATATTATCTTTTATAATTTTATAATTTTAAGTTTATGTAAGAAAAATTTACATTGCAATTGATTGTATATTTTTTTTATGTTGAATTTGTTTGAAACAAAAAACTAATATTGTACAATGTGAGTCTCATGTGATTGAGATGTGTATTTTCATTCTTTTGTAATGATGATTTGAAATTTATTTGTTTTAAAGTTATGTATGAAATTATATTTTTTAATCTAAGATTATATTTTCACCGATGTTTATGTTTGTTCCTTTTTGTGCTTGTTTGAATATGTTTGAGTAGTATCTTTTGATTATTGATTCTTTTTTATTGAACTTTTAAAAAATTGCGCATTATTTATAAGTTGTTTTTGCAGTTAACTATCAAGTGCATATGTATGAATTCAATCTCGTTGTATCTATTTAAATTTTTGATTTTTTATTAAACTTTTAGGTAATTATGCATGATTGATAATTTGTTGTTGCAATTAAGTCTCATTCGCATATGTATGCATTCTTTCTCTTAGTTTTTTTTGTCTTTAATTTTATAGTGAAAGTTTAGAATAATTATATTTAATTACGAATTATTTTTGCACTTGACTATTATGTACATATACTTAGTTCAAACTCTTTATATCTTTTTTATGAAATGTTTAATATAATTTTAATATGATTATTTTAAAATAAATGACACACAAAATAGTTAAAATAATTAAAAATTTGGACCTTTATTTTCAGTGCCCAATTAAATTTGGAATGGATATTCCGAAAAGACACATTTCGATTATAATGCATTACATAATTTCAAAGATCAAATCAATAATTTTTGGAGTACTTCGAAAATTGATTTATTGGAGATTGTTCATTTTGAAAATATAGAAAAGGGTCAAATATACCCTTGTACTATTGAAAATAGTTTAAATATACCATTCGTTATACTTTCGGGCTAATTATACCCCTCCCATTATACTTTGAGTTAAATATACCCTTATATCTAATAAAGGGCCACGTGGACGACTAAGATTAAAGTTCTTCTGGCTTAAGTAATGATAAAATCCATCTCTGAACTTCATCCATAGCTGCTTTCCTTAGCTCCCTTGAATTGGAATAAATAATTAACTGATCTCTTGCATAGTAGCTCCATATAGCGTTTCTGTTTAAATAATTATTTGCTAGCTCTTGTATAATGGTTGATATACCAATTATTCTCTTATTGGCATAAAATCTGGGTATCTTGCTTTTTTGTATCTCTGGTTGCTGTTCGATATCTTCCGGTATTATCATATCTTTTGTTAGTCCTATCTTTACTACTTGTATCTTTTGTTAGTCCTATCTTGATTTGGTGTCAGATTTATTTGCACGAGTACTCTTGATTTGTGATCCCGAAATAATTTAGAAATAATTTTTATTTGGGTGTGAAAATATGTTAACTTTTATCTTTTTTATTCTTTAGCATTTAGTCCCTTTCATATATTATATTCTTATAAAATCATGAAATGTGGTCCCTTTCGTATTTTTTATGCTTCAACAGTTATAATTTATGGTATCTTTCATATTTTCTATTCCTTAAAAATCATGAAATGTGGTTCCTTTTAAATTTTTAATTATATAGTTGTAAAGTATCATTTTTCGGTTATATAGTCCATTTCTTTGATTTGTTGTCTTTTTCCTCTTTAATTGTTTTTCTTTCCCTTGTTTCTTTACTCTTTGAAAATTATGTTGCTTATTTTATTTTACCAATTATTATCAGTATTAAAATGGTTAATGTTGACATACACTTCAACCATGGAGGTGAATGGATTAGAGAAGCTATTGTCTTGTACAAGAAGAAGTCGTATAACTTATGGAGAGGGTATGATACATACCTTCTTTCTTTTATTGATATCATCATGAGTACACTACTCGATTTGGATTTGTAGGTGTGCAACAATTAATTGTTAGGGGTCCTTCTAGGAGATATTATGAAATAGAAGGGGATATTGGAATTAAGAAATCACCATCTCTTGTGTCCAAGGAGTTCTTTATAATAAATATGTTTGTTGTAGAAGAGTGTGAACGATTTGTATCTATTCCTAATATTGTTTAATATGCTGAATCACTTTTCTCGGTAGTTAGTGAAATTGGCACTAATTGTAGTGAGAGTGAAAGTGAAGTTGTGCATGATTCTTCAGAATATGACTATGAAGAATTAGAGGCTATTGCTACTGAAAAAAAGAGAAATATCTGAAGGTTTGCATGATTATTTAGAATTGTATAAGGGTATGTCCTTCAAGGATATACCAAAAGCAATCATACTTTTTGAATTATGCAAGAAGGTAAAGTTAAGAGTAGTTAAAAGAGACAGGTCCAAATTGAGGTTTGCATGTAATGACGGGTCATGCCCATTTGTATGTCTTATTTCTGGGGATGCTGATACTCCTGGGGTGAGGATTAAGACTCTAAATGATAATCATACATATTGACAACATTTGATAATCCTATGGTTGATTACTCTATCATAGCTCAATCTTTTAAGTAAAAGTTATGAGAAAATCCAAAATTTAAGATTAAGGAAATGAAGGTTGGTTTACACAATTTTTTTAAAGTTAAAAGCTAGCCAAGGAAAATGCAAAAGATTTAAAAGAATGGTTCTGGAAACTTTAAAAGGTGGCTTTGCTGATGGCGATAACAAACTTGAGGCTTATGCCACTAAACTGAAGGAATCTAATTCAGGAAGTGATGTTATGATTAAATTATCTAAGGAAACACTTGATCAAAGAAAAAAAATACTTCTTAAAATGTATATTTGCTTCAAGACAATGAAAATGGGTTTTAAGAAAGAGTTAAGACCATTTATTGAATTAGATGGCACATTTCTTAAAGGTAAAGCCAAAGGACAGGTACTGGTTGCTGTTCGTCAAGATAATATGAAGTATTACTACCCTTGAGCTTGTGCTATTGTGGATAAGGAGACCAAAAGGACTTGAAAATGGGTTTTGGAGCTACTTTAGCATTCACTAGAACTCCAAAATGGAGAAGGCATAACCTTCATGTCAGACAAGCAGAAGGTATATTATCTAATTTCATTTATGTTTATTTTTTTTCTTTATTAGTTATGTTTCTGCATCTGTCATAGTTAAATTGTATACTTTTATCATGTAGGGGTTACTTGATGCAATAAAGAATGTGCTTCCTCAAGCACATAGTAGATATTATGTGAGACACATTGAGGTAAATCGGTGCAAAAGACATGATAAAGGTGTGTTGAATAAGCAACTTTTGTGGAGTGCATGGTGCACGGTGCACTTATGAAGAGGAATTTCAGGATCATCTAACTCAGCTGAAACAAATGAATTTACCTATGGAGAGGATTTACTTGGGTATGCTCCAGAGAGTTGGTGCAGGGCCTATTTTGATACAGTGTGCAAGAATCCATAAGTTGAAAATAATATGACTGAGTGATTTAATTCTTGGATACTTGAAAAAAAGTTTAAGCCGATCATTGGGATGCTGGAAGATATAAAAATCAAAGTTATGAATCAATTGAGAGAAATAGAAGATTTTGTAATGAAATGGACTAGTGAATTGAGTCCTAAAATCTTGAAGTTGTATAATGAATATCTAAAGATAGCTCAAATTTGTAGGGTTAGCTGTAATGGAGATCATGGATATGAGGTTACCGATGGATCTGATAGATACATTGTAGGTGAAAAGGTGCGCTTGTAGGGCTTGGGAACTTGAAGGAATTCCATTCCCTCATACAATTAAAGCCTTGTTGCACAAAAATATTGATCCTTTTATTGAAATGAATTGTATCACAACAAACAGGCATTTCTGCTAACTGACAAACATAAGTTGCAAACCGTGAGGGGAGTTTTTTTTTGGAAAATTGACCCTCGTCAAGCAATGAAGCCACCAGAGTTTGTCAAGATTGTTGGTAGGCCTAGAGTCAGGAGAGTTAGATAGAAAGAAGAAGTCCTTAAAAGGCATGGTGAGTGGTCTATTTCACGATAAGGTAAAGTGATGACATGTAGCAATTCTGGAGAGCCAAATCATAACGTTAGGGTCTGTGACAAGGTAATTTTTTTAAATAGTTCAATTAACATTAGTATGGAGTATATATATTTTCTAACTTCTTTGCTTATGTCACAATCAAAAAATGAAAAGTTGCTTCCTAATAAAAAGGGAAAGAAAAAAAATAGCATAAGAGAGGTTTAGTTGATGAAGGAGAACCTTCTCAAATTGAAGGAAGCATCAACCAAATAGTCCATCAACAAACACAAAACAGTCGAAGTAACATATTTCCAATCTTTGAAGATGACGAAGACCCTTGCCTACAACCTACCGTTGTTTCAGAGATACTTATTAGACTTCAATGAAGAGAACAACAATATATACCAACTAGGGGAAGGCTAATAAGCTTCAAAGGTGACCACAATGGTATAAGTTTTCCAACAAATTTTCCAATACAACCAAGAAACCTAACTTGGAAAGGTAAAGGTGTAATTACTACTAATCAATTGGAAGTTCAAAGTCAAGAAAGAATCGGAAAGTTGAAGCCAAAGAATGGACAATATCAGTTTGGTTAAATTTTGTTTGAGTTTGAAGACTTGTTTTTTTGTTTAATTTGGGAGAAAACACATAAAGTCACCACTGAAGTTCTCCTGGATTTTCAAAAAGACACCTTAACTTTGCAACCGTCTTATTACCCTACAAAAGTTTCTAATATCTTTGTGAAAGGGCCATTTTGATCCATTCCCTCACCAGGGACAGCGTGCGTGATGCTCACGCTAGTTCAGCCCGACCCAGTTCATTTCAAACATTGAAAAATCTTCATCTTTTTGTTATTTCTCAGCTGTCGAGAGTCTCTTCATTTTACGGGTCAAACAAATGTGGTGATCATTATTCTTTTTGGTGTTTTTTGGTCAATATTCTTGAAGGAATAAGAAATTAAAGGTCTAATAGGTTAGGATTTTCTTACATTATTTGAGGATTTTATAGTGTTTTGTTGTGTTCTTGACTAATTGCTACTTTTAGGGTTTTGTGTTATCGACTTTGTGTGAGTGTTAGTGATTTTGTTCTAGGTTAGGGTTTTGTGTTATTGACTTATTGTAATTATTAATGATTGTGTTCTAAGTTAGGGTTTTGTGTTATTATCTTATTGCAACTATTAGTGATTGTGTTCTAGGTTAGGATTTTGTGTTATCAACCTAGTGCGACTTGTAGTGATTGTGTTGTAATATAATATTATACATTTGTAGACTTCAATTTATACATTATCGACTTGTTTACATGTCTTTTATTTTGATAGTGTTTCAGCTAAATGTTAGTGATTCAACTTCTGTTAGTGATTATGTTTGTTGTGTACATATGTATGAATGTGTTAGCTTACAGTTTGTTCTAGAAATATTTGATTGAAGCATGCTTTATATATCTTGTTTACTTGCTTTTGTAGGATGTCTTTTGTGTTGAAAACTTTAAGATGGTATCATGGGGGAAAATAGAATCTTGTCCCCCACCTAAATATATTAGGGGGGGAGGGGGGAAGTGACAGAATTCCTAGAAGTAGATGCTGATAGGATCTTTGAGTTGAGGGACAACATAAAGGAATTAGGATGTACAATGTATTGTGACTTTTTCATTAAGTGGGATGGGTTATTGTTGATAATGATAAGGTTATATTTGACCTTTTCAAAATGGAGTGTATGTTTCTCATGGGGTTAATGAAATTGATCAGGCCCACTTAAATTGGAGTTTGTTCCCAATGTGAGTGATAGTGGGATAGGTGAGGAATCTTTGAATGAGGTTTCTAACCCTAGTAATCATCCTTTATCTTCTACTAATGTGCCTCCTCATTCTACTTTTCCTTCCAAGCCTACAATTGAGACCTTAGTTGGTCCTTTTGAAGCTCATCATTCTCCTTTTACTTTTTTTTCCAACATTACAATTGAGACCATATTTGGTCCTTCTGAAGCTTCTTCTTCTTCTTCTTCCATTATACCTCATTCATATGATCCTATAATAGATCAATATCCAAGTAATGATAAAGTGGAAGATGAATCAGGATTGAAGGAGATACTAATGAAGATATTGAGGTTGACAGTGATGTCCATCAATAATATATAGATGTAAGGGAAATCAAGAGGAATTTCAAAAGGCCACAAAGGAGAAGTAGAGGCAATACTTCAGAACAAATTCATATTGATGAAAGGGGTCTAGGGATAGGGTATGATGAGACAAATATTGGTATTAGGGAAAGCTTTGTTGGTTATCTAGGAGGTAATGAACCTTACCTAAGTGATGAAGTTCCTAGCTTTGAAATAGATGATGAAACGTGTTTGGGAGATAGTGAAGAGGTTGACCAAGTAGCGCATAAACCTGTTAGAAGGAAGAAAATCCCAAATAGAGTTGTGTTTGATGAAACTTGTGAAAAAATAGTTTGGGAATTAGGACTAGTTTTGGAAGTGTTGAGATATTTAGACTGACAGTGACAAGATATGCAGTCTAAGAAAAGATTCAAATTGAAAAATATGTGAATGAGCCTGGTAGAGTTAGAGTGAGATGTTGCAAAGAGACTTGTCCTTTGTTGTTGTGTGCAAGTAAGGATAAAACTAGTGGAGATTTCATAGTTAAAAGATACAACCTTGTTCATATATGTTTGACATCAAATTTTAACTATCTTTGCACATCAGTGTTTGGCCACCAAATACAAAGAGAGAATAACTCAATAGCCAAACACCAACATTGTGATGCTGTAGGAGATTATTATAAAGGAGTTTGATATCCATGTTGGTAGGACAACATTGAGAAGAGTTAGGGCTAGAGTATTACAAGAGATCATGGGTGATCACATTGTGGAGTATGGCAAGATTTTTTATTATAAAGATGAGATTTTAAGGAGTAATCTAGACAGTAATTGTGTAGTGAAGGTTGGAGAAGAAACTGAAACTAGATAGAAAGTATTTCAAGGATCTTGTGTTTGCTTCCATGCTTTAAAGAAAACATTCTTTGGAGGTGTTAGGAGGTTGGTTGGTTTTGATGGATGTTTCCTCAAAGGTGTGAGTAAAGGTCAATTGTTAGTGGCAGTTTTTTGGGATGGAAAGACTGTTTTTTGAGATGAAAACAAACAAATGCTCCCTATTGCTTGGGAAGTTGTTGAGGTATTTTACCTATAATGGTTTCTTGAACTAGTGAGGAATGATCTTGATCTTGGAGAAGGGCATAAACTATCTATCATTACTAATATGCAAAAGGTAAGACCTTTATTGTCTTACTTATTGTCTTTTTATGTTTGATTTTTGTTTTGTAGTTTAATTATTATTTGTCTGTTATGTTTCTTTGTTATGGACTAGAAATTGTTGTTCGAGAGGTATTGCCATTGGTTGAACATACAATTTGTGCAAGACATATTCTTGCAAATTGGTGTAAAAACTAGAAAGGAATTAAAATAAGAAAAGTATTTTGGAGGATTACTAAATACACATTTGAAGTTGAGTTGAAGGATACTATACAAGAAATGAAGAAACTAGGAAGACCATGTTTGGATGATCTTTTATGGTACAACTTGGATACATGGTGCAAGAGATATTTTCAAGATTACAACTGTAACACCTCGGAATCAAAAAGTCTAGATAAGGGGCCAAGTGGGAAGTCACCAGCCCATAACTGAGCCATGGAACCATTCATGGAGCCCTTGACGGACCGTAGAGGGCACCATGACTCGTGATGGTGCTCGTGGAGCCTTTCAGTGCTTCCAAGAGGGGCTCCCCTCCCAAGAGCCCTTATACAGTTCGTGGTGAGCCTCAAGCCCCGTGGTGGTGGCCGTTGAGGAGAGGAAGAACCCACTCCAAGGCCAACCCCTTCTACTAACCTCCAGACGGGTCGTGAAGGCACAGACGACCAGTGTTGGTTCATTTGGAAGTTTTCCCAAGTCACTGGTCCTGGGTCACGACTACCCAGACGGCTTGTGGACCCTGAGACGGCTCGTGAGGGTCTCCATCTGGGGCTTCGCGTCATCAGTAAGTCAATGGTAGTTAAGTGTTTTCCTGATTATTTTATCTTGTTACTATGTTGTTTTGCCATTACCTAGAACCCCTATATAAGTGATTTTTAACCCTAAAATAAACCCATTCAAGTCATTCTCTTAAATTTACAAAATAAGAACAAGCCTTCCTCTCAAAATATCTCAAGAAGAAGGGTTCAACCTAGGGATCCAAGTCAAGTCTCCAAATTCTCCATTGAAGTTAAGAAATTGGCATTGAGATATGATAGATGTCATCGATGGAGTTCCCAAGTTCTCCAATTTATAGAGATAGAATTCCCCAATTGAGTTATGGTTTTCTTTTATGTCATGTGTTCTTTTAATTATTGATTTAATTTATTGATCAATGATATTTTATGCATGAATTGAGTTAATCTCATGTTTTTATGATGATCCTTAATGGACCCATGTGTCATGCCCTGAGGCTACCCCCTTGACGTAACATGGGACCTAGGATCACGAGTGACCCCAAGCTAACCCTGAACTAGCATATCATAAGCATACTTAAGATTTCCTGAAAATAGAAACATTGAGTGGAAGCTTAAACATGATATAAAATGAAATGATGGGGAATACCCATTCTAAGTCTGAATGTATAAAACTGAATCTAACTATGTCTGAATAAAATCCTCTAACTGACTAGAGATGCTGGGACATGCCCCACATCTAACTCTAGCAAAACTGAAACTAAAAAGACTGAAGATGAAAGAAAACATGTCTATCGTCCTCAAAGAATGAGGACTCACAACTAATACTGCTGAACTTGAGATCGGGAATCGATCAATGCGTGATCTAAATGCTGAGGACCTAAATCTACATCACGAGAAGATGTAGCGCAGAGAATGCGTCAGTACTTGAAAGATACTGAGCATGCATGATAGGATAAAGCATTTTGAGCAATGATATAAGATGAACATAATGAATATACTGAACATACTAAACATGAACTAAACTGAGTGAAATGACCACATAAATAACACGCTGAAACTGAATACTGTGATATAACTAGTAACCTGGTCAATGCACTAGAATCTGACTGTGGGAGCTACTAATAACTGACATAAAACCACGTGAGCTAAACATGGAGTTCGATGTATCGCCCCATCGAGAGGACCCCATATACCTTGCTAGGGGTATAAAGACATGACTCACGTGATCACTAAATATGTTGCCCACAAAGGGGACTTCACCTACGGGGGCACGTAGCTCTAGTACTATGAGGGTGACCTACCCTAGTCCACTCGGTATTAATACTACTTCCAACTAGAATGTATAAAATACAACATAACTGCAATAACTGATAGCTCGAAATTCTGATATGCTAACTGAAAATGCAACATTAAGTACTGATAATGAAACATTTGTAAATTGATGCATGTATATCTGTATAAACTGACCTAGCAAGTGTAATTCATGAACTGAATGAATCTACACAACTACGGTTCTGAATTTCTTGAGAGAATTAAGCAACATAGTTATGAAAATGTAATATTCTAATTTGGATTAGTCTAACAGCTAAACCACAACAAGAATATGAAGTTCTAAAAATCCTAAGTCTAACATAATGAAGGGAATCAAGAATCTAGGGACCTAATGGGTGAAAGGAACCCACTAGTGAAATCCCACATACCTGGTGACAAATTCCATGAAGAAATCTTTTGATTTCAGGGCTGGAACTAAGGAAACTTGCTGCGTTCTTGGAGAGGGCTTGGTCAACTGTTTCTGTTCCTTTTCTCTTGGTTTTATCAATTTTTGGGAAAATGAATTGGTTAGGGTAAGTTCTAATTAAGTTACTAGGCTAAAACTGACCAAAACAACATAGTTTAGGGGTTAAACGACGTAGTTTAGGTGTCCTACGCTTAGGGAACAAACCAAAATTACCCTGACTTAAAATCTGACGAGGCCACCGATGGTCTCTGACCGAAGAACCATGGACTGACCAACGGTCCGTCCTGGTCAACCGTCATTCAGCTTCAGAAGAAAGGTGCTAAGGGTCTTGATCCACGGACCAGGACCACGACTCGTGGTCTGACCTATGGTTCGTAGGTCTGGCAGTGGGTCGACCCTTAGCTGAGCTTTCTTGAGTTTCTAGGGAGGGGCTAGAGGTGGCCAACCATGAACCCCATCTACAGTCTGTGGGTCACCCTACGATCCGTAGGTGGCCTTGTTGGTGGCACCTGCAAATTCTGGAATTTCTGTATTTTTGGTTTATAGAATACGGGATGTTACACCATGTAATTCCCATGATTTTCCAAGTTATGATCATATGATGTGGGTTTTGGATTGTTAAAAGAGAATTTTATGAAATCAAGCATGTTCTCATGAAATTTATTAAATGTTTTAAGGATTCTTTAAGAGTGAACTATCAATGATGTTGTTATTGTTGAGTTGTGAAAGGTTGTCTCACATAATAGGGGTTCTTAGAGTTGAAAGATCTTCTCATCTAAAATGAACCAATGTTAAGGAGCTATTCTGATGTTGAGGCAAGAGGCAAGATTACCCATGCTCTCTAATTAAAAGACAAGAAGCGATTACCCATGTCATATGATGTAAGGACAAGAGGCAATTACCCACGTTCCTTTAAGAGCTAAGATGAATATGAATAAGGACTATTTTGTTGAAGTTAAGCTTAGTACCGAGTGGACAAGTGGCGATTACCCGTGTCCCGTAAACTATCTGCCGACATAGGATTGTCTAGATAGACATTAGATAGAGGATCCACATAAGCTAGAAGTTCATGGTCCTTATCTTTGCAAGTAGGACAACACTTTTCGGTCTAGGAGACACCGGATTCCATGATGATAGCTTTCATGGTCTTATATGTCGGTTAAGGTTACTTTACACAAGCAAGCTATGATGAACTAAGGTTACTTCAAGGAAGTATCTCATACATGTTTAAGATGATAATTACATGTATTGACCATGTTTTATGACTCATGTTTTCTAACTCCTTATCTCATATGTTTTGTGCATTGGCTATCATACTTGGTAAATATTTTGTATTAACACATACTCTTGACTACATTTCCCCAAATGTAGGGTCCGACAGTTAGGGTTGCCAGTTTCGTGGCTAGAGTTCGTAGAGGAGATTTCAAGCTTTGGCGAGTCCTCATGCTTCGAGGACCGGACATTTCTTGTTTTCAGTCTTTCCCTACTTCCAGTTTTGGAACATGATGTATGGGCTTTGCCAAATTCATTCTTATGTACTAGATGGCTTGAGACGATGTTTAGATTTCCGCTATGCTTTTTAAAAACTTTGATATATTGAATTGTCTTTCAATCTATTTTATTATATTATCTTGTATGATGAAAGCTAAGTGGCTTGTATGGGCCTCTTGTGGTCTTATACGCCATGTTACACTTAGGATCTACCTTGGGTCGTGAATAACTTGGTAATCAGAGCATAAGGTTAGAAAGGTCCTTGGAAGTCTCATAAGCCACATCGAGTAGAGTCTTGTTCATGAGTTTGAAGCGCGCCACACTTATGAATGAGAGGCTAACATATGTTTAGAAAACTCCACTTCTTTCATTACTCTAAAGTCGTGCGATATAGTTTAACTTTATAAGATATCTCTCCTAATCCTTATCTGATGCTCTATACGAAATGGCTACTCGAAGAGCTTTTGCTAGAAGGAATATGAGGTAGAATGCGGAACAAGAAGCTCCTCCTCAAGTTGCGGTCAATCCTTTGGCTGAGCAAGTGACTAATGTAGAGTTTAGGGCTGCTTTACAAGTGTTGGCCTAAGCCATCATGACCCAAGCCAATAGGGAGGTTGCACTTCCCGTGAACCGAAATGTGGGTACGACGATATCTAGAGTGAGGGACTTTTCTAAAATGAATCCCTTGGAGTGTCATGGTACTAAGGTCGAGGAAGATCCTTAAGAGTTCATTGATGATGTTTACAAGGTATTGATGATTATGGGAGTGACGCCGGTGGAAAAGGCGGAGTTGGCCGCTTATCAACTTATGGGTGTTGCTCAAATTTGTTTCAACCAATGGAAAGAGAGGAGACTAGAAGATGCGGTTACTCTCGATAAGGAAATGTTTAAGGTTGTTTTCCTTGATAGGTTCTTTCCCATTGAGTTCAGGAACACAAAGGTTCTTGAGTTCATCAACCTTCTTAAGGAAGTATGAGTGTGAAAGAATATGATTTGAAGTTTACACAATTGTCTAGATATGCTCCTACTATGATTGTTGATCCTAGGGCAAAGATGAGCAAGTTCGTTTTGGGTGTGTCCAAAATGGTGGTTAAGGAATGTCGTACTGCCATGCTTGTTAATGACATGGATATTTCCTATCTCATGGTTCATGCTCAATAGATTAAAGAGGAGAAACTTAAGGAAAGGTCTACAGAGGTAAAAAGGGCAAAGACTGGTGATGGTAACTTTTCTCATGCAAGGTCCGATGGACATGGTCGTTCTAAGTTTCGACAAAGGTTTTTCGGCCAAGGTTCCAACAATTATCCTTATAAGTTCAACAAATATAGGGTTTCTAACCTTAAGCCTCAAGGAGGAAATGGTAGTGGGTCTTTATTGCCTACTTGTGCTAAGTGTGGAAGGAAGCATAAGGGTAAGTGCCTAGCGGGTTCCAATGCTTGTTTTGGGTGTGGTAATACAGACCACAAAATAAGAGATTGTCCTTCCATTTCTAAGAATGAAGGAGATCATCGCTGATCCGCTCAACCTAATCCTTTATCCGATCAAAGTGGTTCGGGTGCAAATGCTCCCAAGTGAAACCAATTTTATGCACTTCAGACTCATCATGACAAAAAGGGTTCTCCCGATGTGGTTATCGGTATGTTGAAAGTCTTTCAACTTGATGTTTATGCTTTACTTTATCCCCGTGCTACCTTATCTTTTGTGATGCCATATGTGCTATGAGGTTTGATATTCTTCCGGATGTGTTGATAGATCCTTTCTCTGTCTCTACTCCTATTGGTGATTCTATTGTGGCTAAGAGCCCTATAGAAAGTGTCTCATTTCCTTGTCCCATAGAGTTACTCTTGTTGATTTGGTAGAGCTTGATATGCTAGATTTTGATGTTATCCTTGGTATGGACTGGTTGCACTCATGTTATGCTTCTATTGATTGTAGAACTCGTGTAGTCAAATTTCAGTTCCCGAATGAGCCTGTCCTAGAGTGGAAAGGGGGAAATTCTACGCATAAGGGTCAGTTTGTCTCTTGTCTTAAGGCAAGAAAGATGATTGCTAAGGGTTGCATTTACCATCTAGTTAGGGTGAGGGATGCAGATTCCAAAACCCCTACTCTTGAGTCGGTCCCCGTTGTGAAAGAATTGTTGGAAGTGTTTGAAGATGATTTACCCGTTATTCCTCTCGAAAGAGAAATAGACTTCGGTATTGACCTTCTCCCAGATACACAACCTATCTTTATTCCTCCTTACCGAAGGGCTCCGACAGAACTTAAGAAATTGAAAGAGCAATTGAAAGATTTGTTGGATAAGGGTTTTATCCGACCGAGTATCTCTTATGGGGTGCTCCAATCTTTTTTGTTAGATAGAAGTATTGTTCTCTCCATATGTGTATAGACTATCGGCAGTTGAACAAGCTTACTGTTAACAATAAGTATCCTCTCCCAAGGATAGATGATTTGTTTGACCAACTTCAAGGAGCGAGTTATTTTTCCAAGATTGACCTTTGGTCGGGTTATCACCAATTGAGGGTGAAGGATGAAGACATTCCGAAAACGTCTTTCAGAACCCGGTATGGTCATTATGAGTTCTTAGTTATGTCATTTGGTTTGACTAATGCTCCGGTGGCTTTTATGGATTTGATGAATATGGTGTTTAGAAAATAGCTTGACATGTTTTTTATTGTGTTCATTGTTGATATATTGATCTATTCAAGAAGTGAGGACGATCATATAAACCATTTGAGGATTGTGTTGCAAATTCTCAAGGACCAATAACTCTTTGCAATGTTTAGCAAATATGAATTGTGGCTAAGGTTCGTAGCTTTTCTTGGTCATATTGTTTCAAGTAAGGGTATTGAGGTAGATCCTAAGATGATGAGTGCAGTTAAGAGTTGGATTAAACCTCTAATCCCCTTCGGACATTAGAAGTGTCTAGGGTTTGGCTGGTTACTACAAAAGGTTTGTTAAGGGGTTTTCATCAATTGCTTCTCCCTTGACTGCATTCACTCAAAAGAAGGCTAAGTTCATATGGTCCGAAACAGGTGAAAAAAGTATTTAGGAATTGAAAGATACTTACTTCCGCTCTGGTGTTGACTTTACCGAAAGGGACTAATGGTTTTGTTGTTTATTGTGATGCCTCAAGAATCGGGCTAGGATGTGTACTAATGCAAAATGGGAAGGTTATTGTCTATGCTTCAGGTGAACTTAAGGTTCATGAGAAGAATTATCCTACCCATGACCTTGAAGTAGCAATAGTTGTTTTTGCTTTAAAAGTTTAGAGGCATTATTTGTATGGTGTCCATGTGGATGTCTTTACCGACCACAAGAGTTTGCAATATGTGCTTAAACAGAAGGATCTGAATCTTCGCCAAAGGAGAAGGCTTGAGTTATTGAAGGATTATGATATGAGTGTTTTCTATCACCTCAAAAAGGCGAATGTGGTGGCGGATGCTCTTAGTCAATTATCTATGGGTAGTGTTGCCCATATTGAGTATGCTAAGAAAGAGTTAGTTCGAGATGTTCATAGATCGGACTAGTTGGGTGTTCAGTTACTGGACTCTACCAAAAGTACGGCTATGGTTCACAATGGGTCAAAATTATCTTTTGTGGCGGATGTGAAAGCCAAGCAAGATCTTGATCCGACGTTGGTTGAATTAAAATAAGTGGTGCTTAAAAGTCCGTATAGGCTTTCTCCCAAGGGGAAGATGGGGTACTTAGATAGAAAGGTTATCTATGTGTTCCTAATGTTAATGATTTGAGGGAGCAGATCTTGTGAGAATCCCATAGTTCTCGATATTCCATTCACTCGGGAGCCACCAAGGTGTACCGTGATTTGCGGAAGGTTTATTGGTGGAATGGGATGAAGAATGATATTGTGGAATTTGTGGCTCAGTGTCGTAATTGTCAACCAATGATAGTTGAGCATCAGAAACTGGGAGGTTTATCCCAAGACATTAGCATTCCTACTTGGAAGTGGGAAGATTTGAATATGGACTTTGTTGTTGGTTTGCCTCGCACCCGGCGACAACATGACTCCATTTAGGTTATTGTATATCGGATGACAAAATCGGCTCATTTCATTCCCGTCAAGGTTTCTTATTCGGCGGAGGATTATGCTAAGTTGTACTTGAGAGAAATGGTGAAGTTGCATGGAGTGCCTTTATCCATTATCTCCGATCCTGGTAATCAATTCACTTCTCAGTTTTAGAAATCCTTCCAAAAGGGTCTTGGTACTCATGCTAAGCTTAGTACGACCTTTCATCCAAAAATCGATGAGCAAGCGGAGTGTACTATCCAATCTTTGGAAGATATGTTGAGAGCCTATGTGATTTATTTCAAGGGTAATTAGGAAGATCATTTGCCTTTGATTGAGTTTGCATATAACAATAATTATCATTCAAGTATTGGTATGGCTCCATTTGAGGCCTTGTATGGTACGGGGTGTAGATCTCTTATAGGTTGGTTTGAGGTTGGTGAAGTTGCCCTAATAGTTCGCGAGTTGGTACATGAGGCTGTGGAGAAATTCCGGCTTATTAGAGAAAGGTTGAAGATGGCTCAAAGTCGTCAAAAGTCCTATGCCAATGTTAGAAGAAGAGATCTTGAGTTCAGTGTGAATGATTGGGTTTACTTGAAAATTTAACCCATGAAGGGTGTAGTTAGGTTTGGTAAGAAAGGGAAGCTTAGTCCCTAGTATGTAGGCCTATATAAGATTTTGAGGCATATCGGTAAGGTTGCTTATTAGCTTGAATTGCCTAATGAATTATCATCAGTGCATCCAGTTTTCCATGTCTCCATGTTGAAGAAATGTGTTGCTGATTCGAAAACCATAGTTCCCTTGGAAAATTTGGAATTTAAGAAGAGACTTTTTTATGAGGAAGTTCAGATTGAGATTTTAGACCGGCAAGTCAAGAAGTTGAGAAATAAAAGTGTTGTGGAGGAATCCGTCAATTGAGGTACTACTTGGGAGGCCGAGGCCGATATGATGTCCCGTTATCCTCATCACTTACCTTTTACCTCTACTCTAGCTTGAGGTATTGAGTTCCTCATGGTTTACTCTTTGGTGTCATGTGTCTTAGATATTCCCATGATTTCCTCATTTATGCATGTTCATGAAAAAACTTAAGTTTTGAGAAAATGAGTCAACTTGATTGATTTCTACATGTTTATGTGCAGTTGAGTATAAATTGCATATAGACTTTATGATATGATTTTTTGAACATGCTTTAGCATGGAGTTGATGTTTCCTTCTCTGATATATGCATTTATGTGATTACATGCATGTAGGGCTGCTAGATTTGAGTTCCTCTCTTTCATGTGATGTCTAGAACCCTATTCGAGGATGAATGTTCCGAAGGGAGAAACAATGTAACAACTCGAAATCAAAACGTCCATTTAAGGGGCAAAACGGGAGGTCACTAGACCATAACTGAGCCATGGCCCCTATGATGGAGCCCTTGACGGGTCGTGAAGAGCACCACAGCTCATGGTGGTGCTCGTTGATTTTCAATGCTTGGACAAGAGGGGTTACCCTCCCACGAGCCCTTAGACGGCTCGTGGTGAGCCTCACGCCCCGTGGTGGTGGCCGTTGAGGGGAAGTAGAACCTACCCCAAAGCCAGCCCCTTCTCACTGACCTCCAAATGGGTCATGAAGGGGTAGACGACACTTAAAGCTGGTCGTGAGGAGGGTGAAGCCATTTGGAGGTTTTTCTAATCCCCTGGTCCAGGGTCACGATTGCCTAGACAATTCGTGGACCCTGAGACGGCTCGTGAGGGCTTCCATCTGGGGGTTCGCCTCAACTCTAACTCAGGGACAGTTGAGTCTTTTCCTGATCATTTTATCTTGATAATGTCGTTTTTCCCTTACATAGAACCCCTATATAAGTGATTTTTAATACCAAAATCAACCCATTCAAGTCTTTCTCTCAAATTTACAAAAGAAGAACAACTCTTCTGCACAAAATATTTCTCTCTCTAGAAAGATTGAAGAAGAAGGGTTCAAAACCTAGGGTTCCAAGTCAAGTCTCCAATTTCTCCATTGAAGTTAAGCAATTGGCATTGAGGTATGATAATTTTCATCCATGGAGCCCTTTCATCTATGGATTTCTTAAGTTCTCTAGTTTATAAAGGTAGAATTCTCCAATTGAGTTAGGGTTTTCTTCTATGTCATGGGTTCTTTTAATTATTGATTTAATTGGTTGATCTATGATCTTTTATTGTAACGACCCTAAAATCAAATAAGTAAAAGTAGAGCCTAAAGTGTGTGTTTGAGTTTGTCTTGAGTTTTGAAGTGGTTTAAGGTTGTCCCGAACCATGGTTGAGGTGTTTAGGGGTTAGACGTCAAGATATGACTTTCCTTGGACCACCCTAAGGGTACATGAGGAGGACCCTAAGTCTAAACCCCAAGACCCAAAGGAAACCATGAGGCTGCCCAAAATGGGGTGACCTACGAAAAGGGTCCACGCCCCGTGGATGGCCTCCATAGGTCAGGGCCCCAAATGACCACCCACATTCCAAATTGATGGAGGGACAGTACGGTCCATCAACTCATGCACGTTCAGTGGATGTGGGGTCCGTAGATCACATTGTTTTGCTGTCAAGTTGCGGCCAAGTGTAGGGGTCTTTTTGTAATTGGTTAATTAATTGTTTTAAGTGTATGGATGGTTATTTTAAGTATATTAAGATATTTTAAGAGTATTAAAGCATTAAAACCCAATTTTTGATATCATTCTTCAATTTCACCAAATCAAACCCCTCCCTCTCAAAATATCTTCTCTCTAGAACTCCATTAAAGACCAAGAGAAGAAGAAGAGTTAGGGCTTGAAGAGCAAGGCTAGTTGAGTGGATTTTCGTGTAATTCAAGTAAAAGGTATGGTGATCCTTCATCTAGGGTTAGCTTTAACCCTAGAGTCAATTTCAAAATAGATTTCAAAGCTTCAAGTTTCTCAAAAACCCTAGGTTTTACTCAATCTCATGGGTTCTTTCATCAAACGTTTTCAAATGGTTTCTATTGATAAATTATGATTTTATTAATGTTTAATTGATGATTTATGATGAAAATACTCTATGAACCCATGATTTCTCTCAATTCCTAAATTGTGCCTTTATGAAGTTTGTTGTTGATGATAATTGCATTTGAATCAAATTTGCCTAAATTGCTTTAGATTATTGAAGTATAAAATTACCCATTCCCTAATTGTAGTGAATTGTTGGTGTGTTGATGATTTGGAAGTATGACCCTTGAAGGGCAAATCATGATCAATTACTTGTTGATTTAGAATTGTGAATTAGATGTTGATCCACTTGAAAGGTGGATGTGTTTGTTTACTATGTATATTGTGGTATTGAATTGATGGTTATATTCCTTGTACCCTGCATGTGGAGGTAAATGCATAATTGTGATGATGCATGTGTGTGATCTAAATGAATGAATGATGATCATGTCTAGAAGCTAATTAATTGTGTTAGGATTGAATGTTATCTCTCTATAAACACTTGTGAATGAAGAATGAATGAAGTTCAATGATAATGTTGATGATGAAATACTTGTTGAAAGGCTATTCTCAATTGTACACTAATGAATGATAATGATGTGTTGATTGCAAGGATATTCTAGATCTTGCACTAATGAACGATAATGGGATTCTTAGATGAAAGGTTATTCTCATCTTTGAATCTATAAGCTATTCAATGAATGAATGTTTGGTTGAGATGGATGCCCTCACGTGAGTTGAGGCGGGGTGTCTAGTGACAATCTCTTATCCCTTAATGTAATATATGTTAAAATACTCTATGGGAATGTAGGCTAAGTACTGAGAGGATATTGAATGATATGGAAGTCCTCATGTGAGTTGATGCGGGGTTTCTAGTAGCAATATCTTAAGATGAATGCCCTCATGTGAGTTAAGGCGGGGTATCTAGTAGCATTCTCCTTGTCCCTTAACTATGTGCCCACATAGTATAGCTAGTGGATCCATTTAAGCTAAATACCGGTCTTCCTTAGGCAAGTTGACCACCTTCTACGGTGTAGGGTTACATGAACCAAATTCCATGATCTAGCTTTCATGGTCTATGTCGGTTAAATGCTTATTCCCATTATGTGAGATGTGCATTATAGTTTCTTGAGGAGTTCTATGAAGTGTGGGTAGTAGTATGGGATGCTATCCATACATAGCACGAGTAGGCTTTAAGAGGGCTATAGTGAGTTCTCTAAGTCTTAATGACTATTGTATGAAAGTCCTCTAAATGAAGCTATTAAATAATGTTGATTTGAATGTCTAATGTAATGATGCATGCTTTACTTGGATTGTATTATGAGTTACTTCCTTGTTATGACTTATAGTATTTGAATGTGCCTTGCCTATGGTGACTACAAAGGAGTACTTAGTGTGAGTAGTAGTATGGGATGCTACTTGCACATTGCACAAGTATGACTTAGAGGTTGTCTTAGGTGATGGTCCTTATGTGATGCAATTACTTGTTAAAGGTTTAGGTCTCTTGTGTAAGAGTATTATTGAAATGGAAAGGTTGAATGGTAAGTTCATTTTTGGTGACCTTAATGTGGTACCTTGGTGTGGATGGTGGTATTGGACGCTATCCATACATTGCACAAGGTATAGCATGAGTGTTACTTGAGGTGAAGGATAAATGTGAAGGGAAAGAGTTACATGTTGATATTGTTCAAATGTGATGTTATGACTTGTATGATGATTATATTTGTACTTGATATCTCTTATGCTATTGTTCATGATATTTCTAAAAAGTGTCATCATGCATGGTTTCTAACCAAAATGTCCCCTTTTAAAGCATGTTTTTGCATGGTCATCATACTTAGTACATTTTTGTTTGCTAACCCATTCTTCTATGTTTTTACTACAAAGTGTAGGTTCTGGCAAATGATTGCTTCTATCGAGATTGAAGTGCTTGGATTGCTATTCTTCCAAGATCAGGTGGTACGTCCTTATAGTTCTAGGACAAGTGTCTTTTAGAAGTTTCTTTCTTTTCATGTAATGGACTACTTTAGATTTCTATCTTAAAGGGCCGTGTCCCTGTACTGTTAAAGATTGTGTCTAAGATGGCCATATGAGATATAGACTTCCACTTGCATTTTAATGAATGTCTTTAGATTGTATGGTTTTAAAACTAAAAAAAAAAATTCGTATTATTTCTAATATCTATGCGATGAATGAATGCTATGAGGCTTGTATAAGACCTGTTCGGGGTCGAGTACGCCGTGTTACTACTAGGGGGTGCTCTCGGGTCGTGACAAATTTGGTATCAGAGTATAAGATTTTGGAAATGATTTGAGGGTTGATATCTCATAAGCGACGTCTAGTAGGGTCTTGTTCATCAATGTGAGTCGCGACACATCTATGAGCGAGAGGCTATAAGATGTTAGAAAGTTACACTTCTTTCATATTCTTGAAGTCGTGCCTTAGAGTTTAGCTTTATAGATGTCTCTTTCCTAATCCTTCTCTTGTTTTTATAGGATAAGAATACAAGAAGGACGCGCGCAAGGAGAATGGAAGAGGAAGTATTGAATGAGGGAGTTCCTCCCCAAGGTGATCAAGGTCCTCAAGGTGACCAAGTTCCTCTAGGCAATCAAGGAAATCAAGTTTCGATGGATCCCCTGGCCATGACTAATAAGGAGATTAGGTCAGATTTTCTAACCTTATCCCAAGCCATGACAGCTCAAGTGAATTGGGATGTAGGGCCTAGGGTGAATGCTAAGGAGAGTACCGTGGCCTCAAGGTTGAGAGACTTTGTGAGGATGAATCCTCCTATTTTCCTTGGCTCTAAAGTGGGAGAGGATCCCCATAAATTCTTGGATGAAGTGTATAAGGTAGTCAATGCTATAGGAGTATCCTTTAGGGAGAAAGCGGAGTTGGCTTCCTATCAATTGATAGATGTGGCCCAAGTGTGGTTCACTCAATGGAAGAGCAATAGACCTTTAGAAGTGGGTCCTATAGAATGGGAAGAGTTTAAGAGAGCATTCCTTGGTAGGTACTTTCCTCGTGAGAAGAGGGAGGTTAAGGTGGAAGAGTTTATAAACCTTAGGCAAGGTAACATGAGTGTGGAGGAGTATTTCTTGAAGTTTACCTTATTGTCTAAGTATGATCCATCTTCGGTGTCTAACCCTAGAGATAAGATGAGTCGCTTTGTGACCGGTGTATCCGACCTTATTAAGGAAGAATGTCGTACGGCGATGCTTCATGATGATATGAACATTTCTAGACTCATTGTATATGCTCAATCTATTGAGGAATCCAAACTTGAGAGGAAAAATAAAGAGTTAAAGAGGGGTAGATCCGATGAGCAAGGTTAACCTAGGTCCAAAAAGAGGTTCTCCAACCAAGATTCTTCAATGGTGAACAATGATAGGGTGTCTAACCCTAATTCCCAAGGAGAGAGTGGAAGTGGTTCTTCTTTTGAGAGGTCTAGATGTGCCAAGTGTGGGAAGCAACATTTGGGTAAGTGATTTGCTGGCACGGATGGGTGCTTTGGGTGTGGAAAGAATGGTCATAAGATGAGGAATTTTCCAACACTCATGGCAAAAGGAAGGGAGGATAAGCAAGCTTCTCTTGGTGGCCCAGATCCTAATGCTCCAAAGAGAAACCGTTTCTATGCACTTCAAGCCAAAGAGGGAAAAGGAGCTAATTCGGATGAAGGTACCGGTAAGTTATCGTTCCTTTTTGGTATGATGAGGTTCCTTATGTTGTTTCATGTTAGCCTTAGTTGGGTTTTCTCCTAAGTGGGGGATAGTATGTTGAATAGTAAGGTTGTTGAGAGTGTTGTTATCCTTATCTCTTTCCTTCTATTCTTATTCAAGCTTGAGACAAAGAGTTCCTTGTAGCATGTTTTGGAGTCATGTGTGAATTTGAGTTTCCATGTTCTTCTTATGTTATGCATGTTCTAGTTGAATTCTAGTTATAGGAAAAAATGAGTTTTCATGAATATTGTTCCTCGTGTTGATTTGCATTTAGTATGAGTTATCTTTATGCTTCATGAGGTGAATTGTTGAACATGCCTAGATGTGCTTTTGAGAGTAATTGCATAATGTGTTTAATGATGTTGTGAGGAGCATGATATGAGTTGGAGAAGGTAATGCCTCCAATGAAATGAGAAATGTGAAGTTTTGATGCATAATGTGTTTGAAGATGTAGTTCCTACCTTCTTGTTTGCATTGAGCCTTTTTGATGTGGAGTTAATGTTTCCTCCTATGCTTATGCATTTATGTTGAAGTTGCATGCATGTTTGTGGGCTGCTAGTCTTGAGTTGTTAGCCCTTAATGTGTTTAAAGTGTCATTCGAGGACGAATGTTCCTAAGTGGGGGATAATGTAACGACCTTAAAAATGAATAAGTAAATCAAGAGCCTAACATGTATGTTGTCCCGAACCATGGTTGACGTGTTTAGGGGTTAGACGTCAAGGTACGAATCCCCTTGGACCACCCTAAAGGTACTTGAGGAGGACCCTAAGTCTAAACCCCAATACCCAAAGGAAACCATGAGGCTGCCCAACATGGGGTGACCTACGGAAATGGTCCATGCCCCGTGGATGGCCTCCATAGGTCAGGGCCCCAAATGACCACCCACATCCCAAATTGACGGAGGGATAGTACGGTCCATCAACCCATCCATGGTCCGTGGATGTGGGGTCCGTAGATCACACTATTTTGCTGTCAAGTTGCTGCCAAGTGTAGGGGTCTTTCGGTAATTGGTTAATTAATTGTTTTAAGTGAATGGACGGTTATTTTAAGTATATTAAGAGTATTAAAACATTAAAACCCTATTTTAGATTTTATTCTTCAATATCACCAAATCAAACCCCTCCCTCTCAAAATATCTTCTCTCTAGAACTCCATTAAAGACCAAGAGAAGACGAAGAGTTAGGGCTTGAAGAGGAAGGCTAGTTGAGTGCATTTTCGTGGATATCAAGTAAAAGGTATGGTGATCCTTCATCTAGGTTAGCTTTCACCCTAGAGTCAATTTCAAAATAGATTTCAAAGTTTCAAGTTTCTCAAAAACCCTAGGATTTACTCAATTTCATGGGTTCTTTCATCAAACGTTCTCAAATGGTTTCTAATGATAAATTATGATTGTATTAATGTTTAATTGATGATTTTATGATGAAAATACTCAATGAACCCATGATTTCTCTCAATTCCTAAATTGTGCCTTTATGAAATGGTTTGTTGATGATGAATGCATGTGAATCAAATTTGCCTTAATTGTAGTGAATTGTTGGTGTGTTGATGATTTGGAAGTATGACCCTTGAAGGGCAAGTCATGATCAATTACTTGTTGAATTACAATTGTAAATTAGATGTTGATCCACTTGAAAGGTGGATGTGTTTGTTTACTACATATATTGTGGTATTAAATTGATAGATATATTCCTTGTACCCTACATGTGGAGGTAAATGTATAATTGTGATATGATGTGTGTGTGTGATCTAAATGAATGAATGATGATCATGTCTAGAAGCTAATTGTGTTGGGATTGAATGTTATCTCTCTATTAACACTTGTGAATGAAGAATGAATGAAGTTCAATGATAATGTTGATGATGAAATACTTGTTGAAAGGCTATTCTCAATTGTACACTAATGAATGATAATGATGTGTTGATTGCAAGGATATTCTAGATCTTGCACTAATGAACGATAATGGGATTCTTAGATGAAAGGTTATTCTCATCTTTGAATCTATAAGCTATTCAATGAATGAATGTTGGGTTGAGATGGATGCCCTCACGTGAGTTGAGGCGGGGTGTCTAGTGACAATCTCTTATCCCTTAATGTAATATATGTTAAAATACTCTATGGGAATGTAGGCTAAGCATTGAGAGGATATTGAATGAGATGGAAGTCCTCATGTGAGTTGATGCGGGGTTTCTAGTAGCAATATCTTAAGATGAATGCCCTCATGTGAGTTAAGGCGGGGTATCTAGTAGCAATCTCCTTGTCCCTTAACTATGTGCCCACATAGTATAGCTAGTGGATCCACTTAAGCTAAATACCGGTCTTTCTTAGGCAAGTTGACCACCTTCTACGGTGTAGGGTTACATGAACCAAATTCCACGATCTAGCTTTCATGGTCTATGTCGGTTAAATGCTTATTCCCATTATGTGAGATGTGCATTATAGTTTCTTGAGGAGTTCTATGAAGTGTGGGTAGTAGTATGGGATGCTATCCATACATAGCACGAGTAGGCTTCAAGAGGGCTATAGTGAGTTCTCTAAGTCTTAATGACTATTGTATGAAAGTCCTCTAAATGAAGCTATTAAAGAATGTTGATTTGAATGTCTAATGTAATGATGCATACTATACTTGGATTGTATTATGAGTTACTTCCTTGTTATGACTTATAGTATTTGAATGTGCCTTGCCTATGGTGACCTCAAAGGAGTACTTAGTGTGAGTAGTAGTTTCGTATTGAACAAGTATGACTTAGGGGTTGTCTTAGGTGATGGTCCTTATGTGATGAAATAACATGTTAAAGGTTTAGGTCTCTTGTGTATGGGTATTATTTAAATGGAAAGGTTGAATGGGAAGTTCACTTTTGGTGACCTTAATGTGGTACCTTGGTGTGGATGGTGGTATGGGATGCTATCCATACATTGCACAAGGTATAGCATGAGTGTTACTTGAGGTGAAGGATAAATGTGAAGGGAAAGAGTTACATGTTGATATTGTTCAAATGTGATGTTCTGACTTGTATGATGATTATATTTGTACTTGATGTGTCTTATGCTATTGTTCATGATATTTCTAAAAAGTGGCATCATGCATGGTTTCTAACCAAAATGTCCCCTTTTAAAGCATGTTTTTGCATGGTCATCATACTTAGTACATTTTTGTGTGCTAACCCATTCTTCTATGTTTTTACTACAAAGTGTAGGTTCGACAAGTGATTGCTTCTATCAAGATTGAAGTGCTTGGATTGCTATTCTTCCAAGATCAGGTGGTATTTCCTCATAGTTCAAGGACAAGTGTCTTTTAGAAGTTTCTTTCTTTTCATGTAATAGACTACTTTAGAATTCTATCGTAAAGGGCCGTGTCCCTATATTGTTAAATATTGTGTCTAAGATGGACATGTGAGATATAGACTTCCTCTTGCTTTTTAATGAATGTCTTTAGATTGTATGGCTTTTAAATTTTAAAAAAGTTTTAATTCCGTACTATTTCTAATACCTATGAGATGAATGAATGTTATGAGGCTTGTATAAGTCCCCTTCAGGGTCGAGTACGCCGTGTTACGACTAGGGGGTGCTCTCGGGTCGTGAAACTTATGCTTGAATTGAGTTAATATCATGTTTTTATGATGATCCCCCATGAACCCATGTAATTGCCACGATTTTCCAAGTTATAATCATATGATGTGGGTTTTGGATTATGAAAGAGAAGTTTATGAAATCAAGCATGTTCTCTGAAATTTATGTTAATGTTTTAAGGATGCTTTGAGAGAAGTATCAATGATGTTGTTAT
Source organism: Solanum acaule (assembly GCA_036250505.1). Lineage (NCBI taxonomy): Eukaryota > Viridiplantae > Streptophyta > Magnoliopsida > Solanales > Solanaceae > Solanum > Solanum acaule. The sequence goes on from JAJOOR010008111.1 coordinate 50,890, forward strand.
TTTTGAGTTGTGAAAAGTTTTATCACATAAAAAGGGTTTTTAGGGTTGAAAGGTCTTCTCACCTAAAATGAACCAATGTTAAGGAGCTATTCTAATGTTGAGGCATCAGGCGATTACCCATGTCATATGTTTTAAGGACAAGAGGAGATTACCCATGTTTCTTTAAGAGCTAAGATGAATAAGAATAAGAAAAATATCGTGGAAGTTAAGATTAGTACCTGAGTGGACATGTAGCAATTACCAGTGTGCCAAAAACTATGTGTCGACATAAGATTGTCTAGATAAACATTATCTAGTGGATCCACATAAGCTAGAAGTTCATTGTCCTTACCTTGTCAAGTAGGACAACTCTTTTCGATGAGGGAGACACCGAATTCCATGATGATAATTCTCATGGTCTAATATGTCGGTTAAGGATACTTCCCACAAGCAAGCTATGATGAACTAAGGTTACTTCAAGGAAGATCTCATACATGTTATGATTATGTGCATTGACCATGTTTTATGACTCATGTTTTCTAACTCCTTATCTCATGTTTTATCTTGGTCATTACTTTTTATGAAAGTACCTCTTTTAATAATGTATTCATATGTTTTGTGCATGACTATCATACTTGGTACATACTTTGTACTAATGCATACTCTTGCCTACATTTCTCCAAATGTAGGGTTCGACAGTCAGGGTTCCAAGTTTCATGGCTAGAGTTTGTAGAGGAGATTTCGAGTTTTGGCGAGTCCTCATGCTTTGAGGATCGGATATTTTATTGATTTTAGTCTTTCCTTACTTTTAGTTTTGGAACATGATGTATGGATTTCACCTAGATTCATTCTCATGTACTAGATGGCTTGAGATGATGTTAAGATTTCCGCTATGCTTTATAAAAAACATTGATACATTGAACTATTTTTTAATCTCTTTTATTATATTATCTTGTATGATGAAAGCAAAGTGGCTTGTATGGGGCCTCTTGGGGTCTTTTACACCGTGTTACAATTAGGGGCTACCTTGGGTCGTGAGAACAACAAATGTGATGTCATGGACAACAATATCGTAGAGAGTTTTAATGCTTGGATACTTTCTGCAAGATATAAAATAATCATCACAATGCTTGAGGAGAAAACGGTGAAGATGATGAAAAGAATTGGTGATTTGAGATAGTTCTCAAACACTTGGATCAATAATATATCTCCTATGTCTCGTAAGACTTTGCAAGAAAATATTGGCAGGTTTATGCAATGCAACCTCTCTTGGAATGGCGAAAGAGTTTTTGAGATTAAGCATTATGGTTTTACACATAATGTGGACATCGTTAGTAGAATTTGTAGTTCCAGATCTTGGCAACTTAGGGGCATTCCTTGTCCTCATGGTGTTGTTGCCCATCATTACAAGGAGCTAGAACCAATCAATTATGTGGCTAGTTGTTATAGCAAGGCAACCTACCTCAGCACGTGTGCCCATTTTATTCAGCCAATGAATAATATGAAAATGTGGAAAACATTAAATAATCCACTAGTAAAGCCACCAAAGATCAAGAAGTTGCCTAGAAGACCAAGTAAGCTTAGAAGAAAGAAGGCAAATGAAAGTAGAAAAAATGGAAAGCTTAGATAAAGTGGTGTTGTTATGACTTATAGCAAATGTGGTACACAAGGCCACAATAAAAAGGATGTCCTACAAGAAACCAAGTTGGTCCAAGTCAATCAGTTGAAACATCTTATGAGGCATATGTAATTTTAAGTTTTACTTTCTACTTTTATATCAATATATACTGAAATATCAATATACAGGCTACTGGTAGAGCAAGGGGCATAGCAAGAGGCAGTGATCCAAGTCAATCAGCCGAAACATCTTCTTAGGTACTTTCCAATGTAATCTATATGTGCATGTATTGATATATCAATATATAGGTTACTAAAAGAGCATGAAAGAGCAGGAGGCAGAACAATGGGTAGTAGTTCAACTTAATCACATGGAGCTTCTTCACAGGTATATGTATTCATTTGTAAATGATTTAGTTGTAATTGCATGCACTAATATCTAAAATATCATGCCACCACAAACAATGAAAGTGGTAGAGGATGATGTACATGAAGAGGCACATGAAATGCTACAAGTTCTCTAGGTATTCCAACTCAATCACATAGAATTACTACAAAAATAGAGGTAATCTCTCTAATTATTCTATCATTTATAGAAAATATATATATACTTTAACATTTGATTGTTAAAGTAAAACTTTAAATGGTAGATGAAGAGGAATGTGTAAAGAAAGAAATGTGAATGAAGGAATATGTAGAGGAATATAAATGCCTCAACATAGTCAAACTAGTTCTGAAACAACCTGCAGTGCAAGAGGCCTAGAAAGAGGGAAGAGACCAGTAAAACATGAGGACACTAGTGAAGAACAATCAAGAGCTTTTAAAAGGTCAAGAATGATAGGTGTTGGCATATACCAAGCCGAAGATGGATTTACAACTCTTAATTTAAGTTTATATGTACACTTCAGATATTTTATATGCAAGCCGAAATGTCTTGTTATTTGAATATGTATTTATTTGACTAAGTAGCCTAGATTGCCAAGTGGAAGAGTCATAAATACTGGCACAAGAGTGACAAAGAGGATTGATGTTGTTACTGGTGATATAGGCTACACACCAAGACGTGGATTCAAATGGAACGGGAAGACAACTATTACCGCTAGCAACCTAGAAAAAATGAGGGGTGAAAATGTTAGCCAAACTAGGTCTGCAGCTACGGCTAACAATCAAAGCCAAACTAGTTCAAGTAGGAAAACCTATGTGCCATGGAAATAGGACATTCTGATGTTGTATTGTTTATTTTGACAAGAAATTTTTAATTATGTATATTTTGGTGCTGTTTTTGGTTGGAATCAAACTCAATTTTGCGTGTAACCAAACAAAACAAGATCAACTTGATAGTAGTAGTTCAAATTGAATTATTATGTTGGAATGAAGTCCTCCTTTTGACAAGTTTTTGTTTCTTTCAATAAATCTTCTTCTCATCTATTTGTAGCTGAAAATAATTTTGAAGTTTCTCAAATGGTTAACACAATAATTGTCATGACCCAAGGTACACCCTAGACGTCACATGGTGTATAATACCTCAAGAGGCCCTATACAAGCCACTTAGTATACATAATACAAGATCATAGAATTTAAAGAATTCAATGACAGTCTTATATCATAAAGAGTTGACAAAAGCGGAAGTCTAAAATAAGTCTCTAAGTCATCTTATAAATCATAAGATAAGTGATTGGGACGTAACCCATACATCACCTACAATTCTGAAATGGAAATGACATAAAGCAATAAAAGAGTTTCGTCCTCCAAATATGAGGATTCACCCACATTCAAAAGCTCAAAAAGATCAACTAGCTATGAGTGTGCGGAATAGGAGCGTTGTACCCTACATTAGTGAAACAATGTAGGCACAAGTATGCATTAGTACATGGAATGAACTAAGTATGAGGGGAATGCAATAAAACATGAGACGTGATCATTATCACGACCCAGGGGTACCCCCTAGACGTAACATGGCGTACTTGACCCCGAAGGGGTCTCATACAAGCCCTTAGCATCATCATAACATAAGATCATAGAAGCGTAGGGAAAATTTAAAACTTTCTTTAAAACCATACAATTGAAAACCTTTCATAAGCAAGCGGAACTCTTTACAAAAGAACTTTTTCTCAACCATCTATGAATGACATGAATAATAGTCTTGGGACGCATCCCATATAAAGTCTAAAACATAAGAAATAACATAAAAGGAACATAATGGGTTTGTCCTCGAAGCTATGAGGACTCACCAATTCTTCAAGTCTTCTTGCACCTTACGAACCTAGCCTTCAAGCAACTCAGTCTCCCAACACCCTACATTTGATTAGAATGTATGCAATATGCATTAGTACAAAATCTACCAAGTATGAAAGCTAGCATACCAACATAAAAGCATCTCAAAATGGTTAGTCAACATAAAACATAAGCATAAGAGATAATAACATAATCATAGCATAAACTTAACTTAAACTTTCATAATTACATCCTTCAACCATAAGTCTTTCATATTACAAGAGAACTACTTCACAAGCCACCTCCAAGCATACTTGAGCAAGGCAAGGATAGCATCCCATACTACTATCCAAGCTAAGTACCTCTCTTTGGTCATTCTTGGGCATAATTCACCTTCATAGTCAAGACTTAGGTTTTCATGTCCATAAGAGCGCTACACTCCTAAGTAACCTCAAGGCATACTTGTACAATGCATGTGTGGCATCCCATAATACCACACACACTAAGTATATCCTTGAAGTCACCATATTCATATTTACCATCTCTAGGTGTCACTGTAGACCTACTTCATATTGTCAAGGAACTATCAACTTAAGTCAATCATATCATGGAAGGCAACTATAGCAACAATCCAAGCTAGGCATACATCACATAAGAGGACACTTCATAAGTAGCTTCAAGTCATACTTGTGCCATGTATGAATGGTATCCCATACTAACATTCGCACTAATTACTCCTTTAGGCTATCTTACTCCATGCTTGCTATTTATCATTTTAGACTACCGAAGAATAGCATACTACTATGCTAGACCTAACTACCATGGAAAACACCCTATCATGCAATCCAAGCTATCCAAGAAGGATACAAGTATACCCACTTAGCTACCATGCACACATTCAATATGATGCAAGCTACCCTTAGGGGAGTATGAATCCTCAACCCTAAGCTATCCTTAGGAGAGTACAGTGCCTCAATCCTAAGCTACCATGAAATGGTCTTGGCCTAACCAAGTCAAGATACCATGAAGGCATTCTAACAATGCTAGTTCAAGCTACCTTTAGGAGAGTATAGATCCTCATTCCTAGGCTACCATGCCTATACTAATGGAAGCTACCATGAAAAGCATCCTACCAATGCTAGTTCAAGCTAACCTTAGGAGAGCTTGATTCCTCAATCCCAAGCTACCATGAGATCTACCATCCCAAGCTACATAATTCAACTATACATGAAGGAATCATAAGACTCAACTTCAAGCTATTCTATTCTAACAAGCATGATTCATTTTAGGTGATTACCCTTTCACATTCTACATACATGCATTCGTATAGTTCTAGGTAGGTCATGTGGGTAAGAGCCTTCCACCATAACTCTATATATATTGTGTATCAAATCTATGCAAGCTAGTTCATCATATTAGACTTACTATTTAAGCCCTAGTGACCAACATTATGACTTCAAGCCTTACTTTCAAGCTCTACTCCACAATCAACATACTAGTCTAGATCACAAGACATATAGACGTAAGCCTTAATCATAGGCAATTCTAGCATAATTCATCATAAAGTCCCAATTTCAATCATTTCAATTAATGTTCTATCATACATGCATAAGTCTAGTTCAATTCATGATTCCCATTCTTGGATAAATTCTATTCATGGTGACAATTATAGTAAAACTATCAAGAACAATCAATTTCACATCAAAAGACATAAACCCACATACTTTGAAAATTAGGGTTAAACAAGGAATTCACATAAATTCTTCATAATATCATAAATCAAGACTAAAATAACCATATATGGGTATTATCCAACCTATTGGAATCATATTCACCTAAAACCCATACATTGGAAGTAACCCTAGCTTGATTAGGGTTCTTCTTCACAAATTAGGGGAAATTCTAGGGGAATCTATGGGTGAAAGAACCCATAGATGAAAATCTAAACATACCTTAATCAATGCCCTAGTACAAGCCTTTGGCAATGGAGCCTTTGTTCTTGACCTTAGCTTCAACCTCTAGCTTCTTCTTCAATGGAGGTTTTTCTTCGAGGGAGAAATATTTGAGAAAGGAGTGATTTGGGGTTTTGATTTGGGTCTAGTGTAAAGTGACTTAATCTTTGGGGCTAATGTCTTAAAAGTATATATATTTATGTGTGTATAAAACCCATACAAAACGACCCCCACTTAATATAAGTCGAATAGGAATTTACTTAAAAACCCTAAACTAGGCAATCCCGTCCAGGCACCACGGCAACATTGACGACTCGTCAAGGGCACCACGGCCCGTGGTGGTTCCCGTGGTCCCTTGACCAGTGGCTCCCCCCACTTTCCAATCCCCTAAAACTCTAAGGCACCTTCATGACCACTTTGACGGACCGTGGTCAAGACCACAGATCGTGAAGTGGCTTGTGGATTTGGGGCAGTAGCTTGGCCTCAAGGCCTTGCCTCCCATGAAACTAAGGGGTCTTCACGGACCCCTTCACGGACCGTGGTCAAGACCACAGATTGTGAGGGTGGTCGTGAACCCTTAGGCAATAGCTTGCCAAGGTTGGGCAGCCTTGGCCCCTTGGCCCCTTGGCTTAGGCATTCCCTTTTGCCTTGGTACTTACCCTTCCCATGCTCAACCAAACTATAAATGGTCTTCTATATTACGAGGTCTAACACGTACCTTGACGTTCAACCACTAAACCCTTCATTCTAAGCACGTAAAGTCTCATCTACGACTCTATTTTACATACATCAAACCTTAGAACCATAGCTTGTGGCTCTAGTTTGGTCTACTAGTTTCCGAGGTGTTACAATCATAATGAGGCATAATCGAAAACATGAAATCCATGACCAAGTTAAAATATAGTTAAATCATTTAAGAAGATTCATAAATCATGAACATGGTCAATTCATCTTTAAATCATAAAATAAGCTTCATAAATTATTAGTAATTAGCTTAGTTCATTTTGTGGGAAGTTTACCATTAATCAACATACACCATGTAAGCTATAACATGAAATCCGATATATCCCTTATACCGAAAGAAGAGGAATTCTACTTTACAAGGCAGAATCCGTACGCATCATATCATATGCTATATGTTGATCCACTAGCTATGTCATTTAAGACAACTCCTACGGGGGCATGCAGTTTAGGACTAGAGGTTGCTACTAGAGACTAACCTAATTGAACCTCCACCTCAAAGCCACTCGGTGCTAAGTAAAAATCCCATGGAATAGTATTTAATCATATTGATATTATCATCTATGGAAAAGTAAAATTAAGATGCTAATCCAAGCTAGAAACATCATAGAGTAGCTCGTTAGACCATGCGTGAGAAAACCATTCACTATCCATGATCTTTTCATAATAACTTTATTAGGCCCATAGTCATTAACTTCATACTAGAAATGCCCCACTACTAAAATAGTTTTAAAAGCGTGATATATAATCATTGATGGCTTATCCGGATGCCATACTAATCAAGACCTAATTTAGAAAAATAGGCCAAAAGCATTGAGGGCAAATCTAGATTTCATTCATGTCATGTGGCCAAGCTTCATAAAACATATGTATACCTTTATCTAGAAGCTTACTTAAGTCAGAAACATTGCTTTCATAAAAATATGCATGATTTCATAAATACATATTCATAGATTCAAGCTTATTCATAAATTCATGTAAATTAGGGTTCATAGTCAAAATTCATAGATCAATGCATGAGTTAACATGGAATTAGTTGGAAAGCATAAAATTAAGTCTAAATCATCAAAATAAGTTCAAAATCAAGCAATTGAATCCTTAAAAATAGAACTCATGAGGAATTGAATGAAAACCTAATTAATTTTGGGAAATTAAATTGGAGAATTGAAGAAACTTTGGCAACTCAATGGGCGATTGGAACCCATTGATGAACTCCCTTCATACCTTGATTGAAGCCCTAAGCAATGATGAAAAAAGGATACTTCAACTTGGAACCCTATATTCTTCTTCTTATTTAGACTTTAGAGAGAGAAATTTAGGAGGAGGAACTTGGAGGGAATTTAGGAGAATGAGTTGAAGTGGATGAATTGGGTGGTTAAAACCTTTATATAGGCATAGGATAAAAAGAAAAATAACTTAGTATTGGGTTAAAACAATTAGGAAAAGACCTAAAAGCCCCTTTTAAATTAACTGTCGAGCCTCACCTACAGTCTATAGGTCCTTTGACAAATCGCCCTGGTCGACCGTAGGTAGGTTTAGAAACTTTGATTCGGACCAACCACTGATGGGACTCATGTAGGGTTGGCAGGTCTACCTATGGTCCGTACATAGCCATCGTAGGTCCTAACCTTTCTAAAAAAAGTTCACTTCATTTCTCCTCTCCCTATGGATGCCACCTATGGTCTATAGATGTTTCTACCAACCGTAGGTGGGAGCCGTAGGTCATGTCTGCAACCCAAGAAAACTGTATTTTTTCTTCTTTTTTGAGTTTGGTGTGTTATAATATTATAGACACAACCAAATACATTAACAACTTATTAGAATCATAACTATTTCGACAACATTCGACAACCAAAAACAACAAAAACTTGAGCATTCTACAACAAAAAACACCAAAAACTTGAAAGTAACTAAAGATGTCTATGACAATTTCGGTTGCACACACCTACATCTTCCATCCTTCACATTTTTGGTTAGGCTTAAAAATAGGAAAAATACTAAAATGATCAAGACAACTAGCTTCAACTTAGAACTTGAGATCTTCTTCTCCTTTGTCACCCATTTGTTACTTTCAACACGACTTTCATAATATGCCAATGCTTTTTCCAACTCCTTTATTCTCTTCACCAATCCCGGAATAACATACTTGGATCATATATCAACATCTTCACGATCCATCAATCTAATAAAATTGCATGCATTCCCCTAAAATATGCCATAAATAATTTATTTATTTTTAAATGAAAAGATAGAAACATAAAAAAATGATCTCCGAAAATGATGTAGAGAGCATAGACGATAGCGTGGACAAGACCAAAATCTTCAAACTAGATTGTTCTCCGACCATGAAGTTTGTATTGAAAGTAACTCTTCATGTTTGCATTGCAATCTCACTCGTAACATCAGATCATTCTCATCATTACAAATACGATTCAACATTGCAATTGACATTTCCCTTCAAACATAATCACCAAAATATCTTCATTACTCAAAACTAAATGAAATTAAGAAGAAATTAAACCTTGAAAAACTTCAAATTAACCTTTTCTACTGGAAATCAAAAGAGAAAATGAATTCCTACCTGATTGCGCTTGGAGAAGATGATGAATTCGTAAGAGAGAGTACCAAAGTTGATGATGAAATTGTCCATCAAGGGAGGTACCGACAGTTCTTTTTCGAGATTTGTTTTGGGGAAAGATAGTGAAAAGGAAGAAAATTATTAATTGATAAAGAAAACAAGTGACATGTGTCACTTTGAAATTGGTCATTCAAAGTGAAAACACTGTTTCACGTGCCTATTATGCGTGGTCACAACCCAGGTGAGGGAATGAGTCAAAATAACCCTTTTACAAATATATTATAAACTTTTGTGGGGCTAATAGGATAGTTGCAAAGTTAAGGTGTCTTTTTGAAAATCCGGGACAACTTCAGTGGTGACTTTATGTCTCTATAATTTGGTGTTGTAACTATTGTTTAAAAGTACTCTTGGGATGTAGCTTTAGCAAAGCTGGTGATAAACTGAGCAAATGAATGTCATATTCGAACTTAGATTGTACAATTATTTGGGGTTATACTGTGAAATCCAAACAATATTTTGATGATTTCATGTTATTTTGTATTGAATTGTTCAATTTAGAATGTTGAAATGTTATGTTTAGTTTTTGAAATTTGTAGTTGTTTTTCATTGAATCATGCAATTTAGTCTATTGAAAGTCTAGTTATTGGTTGGTTGTGTTGAATCGTGCAGTTGTTGCTTATGTTGTTCAAGCTTGTGCAAGCAGCTTTTTGTGTTTCTTGTGCAAGCAGCTTGCGGCGTTTCCTGTGCAGGCCATGTTGTTGTGTTTCTTGTGCAAACAACTTGTGGAGTAACTTTTTTGTGGTTTTCTTACCATAGGCAAGAGAGAAATCACTAATTAATTAGAAAATAGTCTGGTGCGAGTCACTGATAAAACGTGCAAATGCGTTATATTCCTCTACGACCTTTTTCTTTCTCTGCATAATTTTATTAGTATTTGTTTTGAATGTTTCTTACAGGCCTTTCAGTAGGTAGATTATTTAGTATTATAAGTATATTATAAGATATAGTTTTTTGGAAAAGGAGTGGAGGACAATATCTCTCCGCTTATGCATGTTAAAAATATGGTTTAGATGTATTATTGTTAACGCTCAACTAAACTTCATCCAATTCTAAGTGTAGACGGTCGCAATCAAGTATAAACCCAACTAGGAGTAGGGGTCAATCCCACAGGGAGTGATAAAGTAAAGAATTCAATTACGAAGTGAAAGAAGTGTTCTAATCATTTGTAGGTGTAAACATTTTCGAAACAGCTAAAGTAAATAGCAGGGGTTTGACAATTAATGTCAATTGGGGGATTAGAGTGAACAATTAACAACTACGAACAAATGGGAGTAATCAAATAGAGAGAGATCCTTGGGAGTGTGATCAATTGAATGTCAATGTAGCTATATGGGTGATTATTACTTACTAAAAGTCGGTTGAATCTTAGTGGGTAGGCTAGGCCTTAAGTGTAATAGTTATTTCTCAAACAACTATTACGAATCAAGCGAGTTCTCTCAAACCTCGACAAGCCCAACAAATATAAACAACCCAAAACCTCAATCAATCTACTTTTTCAAGTTAGATTAGTAGGATTGAATTCATACCCACTTTCTCAAGCTAAGTCCACAATAACCCAATCATTACAATCAACATTTAATTATTTTGATTCTAAAACCTCTTTCTCAACCAAGCTTTTAATGTGAAACTAGAACTGCATTGGTAACTACAATTCATAAATTAAAACTCAACTATTAATTGAACCCACTTCAAATCAACCATAAAATCAGTAAATACTAACACCCATAAGCTAATTGGAACGTTAAATCACATGATCACATGATTTAACGTTTCAAGTACACCTCATCCGATTCCAGGTGTAAACGATCGTTAACTAGTATAAAACCCAACAAAGAGTTGGGGTCGAGCCCACAGGGAGTGGTACGTGTTCAAATTCAATTATGAAGTGCAAACATGATCTAAGCGGTTATAGGAATAAAAATTATCAAAAACAAGCAAACAAATCTAAAAGGATGACAACGAATGTCAGATGAGGGGTTTGGATTTGCAATTAACAGCTAACATAAGAATGATAATAGGGGAAACAATAATATTAAGAGGAATTCTCGGGATGTGATCGTTTATAAGCTAATTACACTATATGGGTAATTGAAATTCAACAATAATTTGTTGAAATATTGTGGGTAGGCTGGACTTTAAATACAATAGCTTTCTCTCGAACAACTAGTATAGCTTAGGTGATTTCTTTTGAACATCGGCAAACTTAATAAGATAACCAACCCACAACCTTAATGCATCCACTCTCTCGAGCTAGATGGGTAGAACTGAGTTTAGGATTCACTCTCTCGAGCTGAACCCATATCAACCCAATACCTACAAATCATTAATCAAAAGCTTTAGTTCCAAAACATCTCTCTCAAGCAAGCCAAGAACTCGTAATTAGAATTACATTTGCAACTACAATTCATAGATTAAAACTCAACTAGTGATTAAACCCATATTAAAACAACAATTTCATCATCAAACAACAATACCTATAAGATAATTAGACAAATAAACACATGATCACACCCCAAGAATTGGGGTTTTAACTACACATCATAAAAATAGAGAAACGATTACCAAATACATTAGCCATGATCTGGGTAAAGGTTCTCAAGTCTTTACAATGGTCCAAATTGAGTAAATTCAAAAACCCACTTGCAAATCTTCAAGTTTGAGCCTCAAAAGCTTCAAAGTCTATGATGGAACTCAAAAACTAAGAGAAAACTCTATTGAATGATCGCATGATACTGAATCTTCATTTCAAATTTCAATTTATAGTTGCCCAATTTTTGTCCTGAAAAGACATTGGGCGAGATAAATCGAGTCTCGCCGAACAGGTCGGTGATCTGCCGTTTGCCCCAATCCATCGTCGATTTGCATTGGTCATTTGTCCTTAGGGTTTTGTGACTTTAGGCGATCAAGGTTTCCATCATGGAGTGGATCGGCAATTCGCCGACTGCCTATTTCTATCACCAACTTGATTTTTCACCCAGGGCTAGCACGCTGGAACTTTGGGCAAGCTAAAGAGCAACTTGGCGGTTCGCTGATGAGTCCAAGGTTTGGACTCATTTTGGTTTTATTTATATAGATTTAGTGTCCTCAAATACTTAATTTGTGCCATAAATTGATGTTAAAGCCTTGATTTTCAAGTATATGGATTGAGGAACAAAGCTAGGACACTAAAGGCGAGCGTGATGATCGCCAAACCACTTGGAGAATCGCCAAGTGGCCAATTTGACCGCCTAAAGTTCCAGTCTACCAGCCCTAAGGGAAGAAACCAAGTCGGTGATAGGAAAGGGGCAGTCGGCGAATCACCCAGTAGTTCCGCAATGCAAAAAGTGATCGCCCAAAGTTACAGAACTTGCGCATGCTGAAAACCAATGCAAAAAAATGATAGAAGAGAGCAAAGGGTGGTTGACTGAGTGGTTCGGTGAACCCGACTTACCTCGCCTAATTGCTGTTCATGGCTTATTTTTGGCGACTATAAATTAGATTTTTGAACAGTTAATTTAGCATGCTGAATTAGTTTAGAACAATTTTCTCTTAAGTTTTTTATAGTTTCTCAATAGACTTGAAGGATTTTTTAGATTGAATTTGGAGATTTTGCAAATGGGTTTCAAATTTTCTACAAATTGAAGCATTGTAAAGGCTTAATTACTCTTACCATTTGATGGCTAATCGATTTGGTAACCATTTTTACTCTTTTATGATGTTTGGCTAAAACCCCAGGGGTGTGATCATGTGATTATGGGTATTGTTGATTACTAGTTTAAATACTATATTGAAGTGGGTTTAATCTTTAGTTGTGGTTTAATTTATGAATTATAGTTACAAATGCAATTCGAACCTTGTGTTCTTAGCTTGCTAGAGAGAGAGAGGTTTAGAACTAAGATTATTGATTAATGATTTGTAGGTATTGGGTTAAGTTGGGTTCAGCTCAAGAGAGTGAATCCTAAATCTAATCCTACCCATCTAGCTCGAGAGAGTGGATGAATTAAGGTGTGGGCTGCTCTTCATTGCTATGCTTGTTGATGTTCAAAAGAAATCACCTAATTCGGGATAGTTGTTCGACAAAAAGCTATATCCTTTATAGTCTGGCCTACTCACTAATTTTTAGTTGTTTACTAGTAGTTTCAATTTCCCATATATCGAAATTTACCAATAATCAATCACATCTCGAGAAATCCTCTCCTTATTGTTATCTCAAGTTGTTTGTGACTACGTTGTAGTTGATAATTGCAAACCAAAACCCCCCATCTGACATTCGTGTCACTCCTTTTAATTTGTATTTTGTCTTTTTTGATAATTTCTATTCCTATATCTGGTTAGATCACATCGTACTTCTTGATTGAATTTGAACACGTACCGCTCCCTGTGGGATTCGACCCCAACGCAGTTGTTAGGCTATGTATTGTTTAACGATCATTTGCACTTAGAATTGGATGAAGTGTATTTGATAGACTTACTCAATTATCAAAACGACGCCACTGTCGGGGAGTGGTGTTGTTTAAAATTCTTTTAGTGAAGTTGATTGTAATTTTTTTAGTTATAGTTGAATCTACTTATTTTAGTTTTTGGTTTTGTGTTGCTTGTGTTAAAAAGAGGAGGAGATGAGTGTTAACGGAAGTAATGGTAGGCAAGTGGGAGACCAAGATGATGTTGGAAACCTCAATGATTTAAATGACCCTAACGTCAATGACTCAATCCTATTGGGTGGTGTGGGGGCAATACATCTACCTCTAACTGAAGGAAACGATGTTTTTCACATTACTAGCACAATACTTCAGCTCCTACAATTGAAAGGTTTGTTTGGGGAACTGGCTCATGATGATCCCCATGAGCATATTCGAAACTTCGTAGACATTTGTGGTCCATTCTCATTCAAGAGCATATCGCAAGAATCAGTCCATCTCAGGTTGTTCCCATTTTCTCTAATGGGAGAGGCTAGTAAGTGGTTGGTTGAGTTGCCAAGGGATTACATCACTTCTTGGGATGAGCTTACTACTACATTCCAAGTTCGATTCTTTCCCCCATCGAAGTTTATGACTCTTAGGGATAGTATCCAAGGTTTCAAACACTTGGAAGGTGAGCCTATAGATGAGACGTGGCTAAGATTTAAGAAGTTAGTGCTGCAATGCCCAACTCATGGACTTCCCAATAATGTGCTACTGTAATACTTCTATAGGAGCCTCGACTCGGTGAACAAAGGAGTTGTTGATAAACCTGTTCCAGGTGGTATAATACAACAACCCTATGAAGTAGCGTCTCAACTCCCTTAATTGGATGACCAAGATCAATAGGGCATGGTACACTCGTGAGGACTAGGTCTCGCATCTAAATTTTAGAATGACAAAGGAGCAGATCGAAAAGGATCAAGAGAGAGACCAATACATTGCCAAAATGATGACCCAACCGGATATATTGTCTAAAAAATGTCATGGGTGTTGGTAGAAAGAGTGTTAATGATGTGAGTGTTGGTGGAGTAAACCCCGATGAAGCACAATTTGAAGCGTTGTACATGAGGAAGTGAACTTCCTAGCCAATCAAGGAGGAGGTTATCGTGCAAACTACCCAAGACCGGGTGGAAATCAAGATTGGAATAGAGATAAGGGTTGGAGAGACCGTGACAGAGTTTGGCGTGATTGGAACGCCACTTGGAAGGAAATGGAGGGTGACAAGGATAGGTATGTCCCTCCTCATGCCCAAAGAATCTAAAGGTGGCCGTACAGAAGATACGCTCTCACGCATTCTTAACAAAGTTGAAGGGTCCGACAAAGTGTTGAAAGAAATAAAAGAGGATGTCTCGACTCTCAATCGACGGTGACCTCTCACTCAGTCTCTATTAAGCAGCTGGAGACCCAAATGAGTCAAATTTCTTCATATTTGAATCCAAGACAACAAGGGGGGTTGCCTAGTCATACAATGACAAACCCCAAAAAATGAAGCTTGAATGGGTACTTTCGTCGTGCCATGACGTTAACTAAGGCACTCCTTGGGAGGCAACCCAAGTTTTTAATGATTTAGTTTTAATTTTGAATAATGGGTGTTGATTGTGTCAGTTGAAAAGTGAAGAGTGTTGGAAAATTGGGAGTTTGGGTGAGCCAAAAGTCCAGTCGGCGAATCGCCGAAGAGGTCAGCGAGCCCAACTTGGACCACCGTTGGACCCTCCAAGCCTGAAGTGGAAGTCTGTAAATCTCGGCGGGCTAATTTCTTAATCGGCGATTCACCGAACAGGTCGGCGAGCTCAATTTTATCCGCTGTTTAAACCCCCAAATTCCCTTGAGGTCCTGTAAAATTCGGCGACGTAAAGTACCACTCGGTGCATCGCCGAGTGGTTCAGCGTGGACGACTTACTCCACCGAAGGTGCCGCGAACTAAAAGGTTTTAAAGGCTGAACGATTTAAAATTTCAAAATCTTTCATATTCTCTCATTTCTAACCCCGTGCACTCTCACACGAACTTTAAATCATTAGTATTTTATTGTTGTTACCCATTTTTCTTGTGTGAAATCGTGTTTGGAATTGGAATACTTTGTTGCCTAGCTTTTCAACTTCTAAATTTGGCATACAGGTTGGTTTTCCGAACCCCGTACTTTCATTTTGTGGTTGAACTCAAATGCAATAGGTACGTATGTTGGTATGGGTTGGGTAATTGCTTTAATTGTATTTTATGTGTCGGATTGCCCGTAATGTGTTTGAACTTGTGCCTAATGCTTAAATTGATGATTTCTCGTGCTTGGTGCGTTAAAATTGATTCTAAATTGTTGGGTTGCGGTGATTTTGTATTGGGTCTAGTTGGGTGAAGTCTGAGTAACCCTGAATTATGCCAAATGATGTAATTTTCCCAATAATGGAGCATTTGACGTCATTCTTAAGGGAAAAAGTCGTCAAATGGCTAATGTTAGCCAAATTGGGGGGAGGTCTGAGTACCCTGAAGGCATGGGTCATATGGATCTAGTGCTAATTGCATGGTGTGTGTGTTTGATTTTGAATTTGGGGGATGCAGGCTTGATTTTGGGAAACGGGGTTGAAAACTGGCATGTTAGGCTGTTTGATGAGCTGCGTCGAGCTCGCCGAATGGTTCGATGGTTCGCCAAAGTATCCTTTTGATCGCCCTTTATTTCATTTTTTGGCAAAGTTGATTCCGTAACTTTCAACGGGAAGCTTGAGCTCGCCGAGTTCACGAGGAGACTCGTCGAACGGTTCCTTTGATCGCCCTTTCTTTTCCCCCAACCCTTAAAATTTCACTGTAATATTTGAGGGTCTGTTCTATGCTCGCCAATTGGTGTCATCGATTCATCAAAGGGCCCGAACATCACTGACATGCTTTACATTTGGAAATTGTTTGAGCTTGTTCTTTCGGCGAGCCCGATCTGGCTCACCTAAGCGACTCGCCGACTGGTTCGGCGAGTCTTTCTACAACTTGAATTCTGCAATTTTCTTGAACAATTCCTAACACCTTTCGATGTGTTTTGTAGAT